>LPNX011235484.1:339812-456586 GCA_001517045.1 Pseudotsuga menziesii
CAGCAGCAGGAGGTATGAGCCCAGATGGCAATGGGATATAATTTTGATTTTTTTAATTTTATTATTATGACGTCATCTTGCCACATGTCAACTCAAATCCAGATACCAAATTCCAAAGCTTACATCATCTTCTATCCACCAATCAGCTGTTTACAAAATAGTGTTTTAACAAAATTAAAAAAAAATATTTTACAAATCCCTAAGTCATACTTTGCAAAACAGGTTTTAATTTTTTATAGCTGCATCAAAAGACACCAACTAATACCAAAGTCAAAAGAGTTTGACTTACAATCGATTACAATATACCTGCCTGAGGCAGGTATAATAATTAAGAATAAAGTAGAAAAAAGTTTAGTTTGTTATGAAATGTATTATTGCATGGAAAGGAGTAAGTGCTTTATAACTTAATATGAGGGAGATGTTGTTAGGTAAGATAAGGTAAAGTAATGTAATGTTACATTACCAAAATAAAAAGTAATAATTAATTTTTTTTATGTTGATTCATAAATAAAAAATTATCAAAGCTAACTAAAAAAATAAGATCTATCAATTAAGAGAGGGATCAAATTTATTGAGTTTAAGATAAAAAAAATTACACCTCAAGAAATTGGATCCCTCTCGGTGCTTGATAGGTTCAGGTTTAAGAATAATCTATGTTGGTTATATTCACATTCTAACTCTATACCTTCATTTTGATATATATATATATATATATATATATATATATATATATATATATTATAAGAAAAATCGTAATTTAATTAAAAAATAATCGAAGTACATATTGCAGAAATGTTGTGATCCTTTTCCTATTTTTAGCTTGTCAGCTTTGCTGTCAATAAAGTTATGTGTTCATCTCAAAATGGTCTAGAGACCCTTGTATTTCCCACTAGAATATATTTGACCGATTTTCCCATTTGAGACCATGTATTGGTGTAATTTCGGATTCTAGAAATCCCTGGAAAACCACAAATTGTTGATTTCTGAGTTCTCCAATTGAACCCAAGTGGCAATATATAACTTGTGCATATACATATATGAATATAAAAAAGTAATGCAGTTTTAAATGATCTGTTCCATCCCCTCTATAAATGGCCCGTGGTAGTATTTGTGGAAGACATCATTGTTTTGCTCTGTTAACTTCCATTGACCTAGTGGGAGAGTTAGTCCAAGCTTTGATAACTGGTCTGTTGCAACATTCTGCTCCCTGTAAACATGTCGATAAGAGAGAGTCAAACTTCTCCAAAATTCATTGAGTTTCTGTTAGAACATAATTGAGAAAAACATTGTGACAAGATTGAACTTTGTTTATCCAATTTATAACTAACATCGAATTGCTAAAGATCTGTAAATGAGTACATGTCTTTTCTCTTCCAAAACATAGCAAGGGTTTTAATGCACATAGTTTTGCATAGTTGTTTGACCTGCTACCAAGACCCGTTTGTAATTTGAAAGAGTGGCTTTTAGAAATATATAGGACCTTCTCCACATATCTTGTTTCTTGAGGCCCCATCAAAGTTTTCCCATGGCATCTGTCTCTTTATTACCCCCTCAAAGGTAACATGGGGAACCGAGGGGTTCTTTTACTGCAGAAAATAGTATAGAATGAATATCAGTGTTGGTTTGGGAAACATATTTAGGACTACATGGACCAAATTCCCTAGATTACAATAAGGGGGAGTGCTCAAAATCTCTCATTCCCCGAAGAGTTTAGGCAAGTTTTCTAGGTCTCTTCAACTATGGCTCCATTCCATTGATTTAAAAGCAAAGTTATCTCGACCCAGGTTTTCTTGGCAAAAGAGCAATGGATAAAGAGGTCGAGTTTCCTCACTTTTCCTGTAGAGAGCACATAAACTCATAAAGTTTTCTCATTCCCCAAAGAGTTTAGGCAAGTTTTCTAGGTCTCTTCAACTATGGCTCCATTCCATTGATTTAAAAGCAAAGTTATCTCGACCTAGATTTTCTTGGAAAAAGAGCAATGGATAAAGAGGCCGATTTTCCTCACTTTGCCTGTAGAGAGCACAGAAACTTGGCCCTTCAAAATTTTGATTTTTCATTTGGTCCCAAGGTGGAATTTTTTTTGCTAATGCACACCACATAAAGATTTTTTATTTAAATGGGAAGTGTGATTTCCTAACCTTTTTCCACCACCATTTATCATTGACACCCTGTGCTGATGCAACTAACAACTTGTATCCCAGTTTCAGAGTATATCTGCCATGAGGTGTAGGGGACCATATAAGTTCATCTGGCGGTGATTCTGACATGAGTGCTTCTGAGGGTCAGGATATGTTCCTTCAAGAGATTTCCTAGCTAATGAGGTAAACCCAGATCCTCCTCCCTTTTCCACCCCTGGTGCCAAATCCTTGTGGTAATTTGATCCACTATTTGTTTTAGATGATAGTATCCATGCTCTTTTAAGGCCTGAATGAGATGTGGGGGAAGGATATGCTTGTTTTAGCATCCCAACCACATATTTGAGTCGATGCGAACTTGGGTGTCATTGCCCACTTTCCAGGCCAGACCTCTTTCTAATAATGGGAGAGAATGAAGGACAACTTTGAACATGATCAATATTGCCAATCTATTTTTTTACGGGTTCCTAACCCAGTTTGTGATGGTATCAGGGGCAATGTATTTCTTCAGTGGACACAATTCTCACCACTTCAGTGGACAAAATTCTCTAGCTCGACTTTGTTGCCAACTATTTTGCAAATAAATGGATATGTTTTAAACCCCAACCTCCTTGAGATTTTGGTTTTGCCAGAGTTTCCCAATTGACCCAAGGAGAGTCAAAGGAGTCGAAGTTGCCCGACCATAAGAACCTGTAGTAGATTTTCCTAGCTTTGTCTAGTATTCCTTTTGGAATCCAAGCCAGAGATATCCAATAGACTGGAATTGCTTCCAGTATTGATTTAATGAGGACACATCAGTCGGCTCTAGATAACCAGTGATGGCTCCTGATTTTTAATCTTTTCCTCTATCTTTGTAAGGATCCATCCCCAATCATTCTTTTTGTATCCATTAGGCTTTAGATGGAAGCCTAAATATTTGAGATCATCATTAAGCAATTTGGTTTCATAGGGGAGGAGAGCAACATACATTTGAGCCTCAGTGTCTTCTAAAAGAAATGAGGTGAGAGTTTACTTTTGAACATTAATGAGCTACCATTTGCGGCTCCAAAGAGGGTCAGAATTCTTTGAATTTTTTCAACATCCCTTTTTAATCCATCACAAAAGATGAGAATGTCATCCACAAATAATAGATGAGTGAACCCAAGGTTGTGGGAGATGCAAATACCATTGAAAGAGCCTTGTCTTCTAGCATGTATATGTTGATGTATTTGTAACTTCAGAATGTATTCACTTGTATATCTTATATTGTACCGGGATGTTCCTATTGGGAGAATCATTTGTATTTCATTGTACCCCGATGTTCCTATCGGGAGAATCATTAATATAATAAAGTCATGTAAATTCATAGAAGTTAACCCTCCTTTTGTTGATTGGGAGGAAAAGTCCCCACAGTTGAGGGGCACTAGTGTTATTAGACCCTCCTAATGAAGTCGGCCCTGGTAAGTAATTGTCAAGTTGGAAACTAGTATAAATAGAGAGTGAGCCTCTCTATTTGCAACACACACCCACACTCAACTGTAGCGCATGAGTGAGAGAAGAGGAGCTCGCACAAATGAGAGAGAGAACAGTTGTCGGAGATCATATTTCTGTCTTTGGGTTTTACTTTTTCCATTGGTGCTCATTCTATCTCTGAGGAAGTTGCTGGGTTTTCTCCTTTATGGTTTCCCCGAGGAAAACTCTTTGTGTCTCTTGTCTCTTGTGATTATTGCTGTGCATGTTATTCTCTTAGATAAGATCCTAAGATCATATTGCTTAAATGATAAAAATATAACATTGTATCAGAGCTAACTTGAGAAGAATACACTGTGTAGCTGTAGAATCCAGGGATTCTTACTTTTTGGGTCTCTCTCCACAGATCATCAGCAAAACGAGGCTAGGATAACTCTCCATTGAAGGGCACATATTCCTGCCGAAGCAGAATTTGATTTTGGACATTTTCAATTTTTGACCTGTACTGCTGCGGGAAATTAGGGCTTTTCACAGAAGAGAAATTTTTTAGTGAGCCTAGAATAGGATTTCTCTCCTCAAAATCTAAATTTAGAGACCAAGATCAAAATTTTTGGTTGGGTAAAACTCCGAGAAAGTCAAACCCTAATTTGACCCCAGGCCTGAAAAACCCTAAAATAATAAAACGGGTAGTTTTGGTACATTCGCTATATATCGATATTGGAGAGGTCTCAGGAGCCAAAATTTTTATAGGCCGAAGATAAATTCCTAATGTACCTTGTGTAAAATTTTCAGCCTCAGATTCACTATATTCTGGGAGATATGATTCCTCCAAATAAAGGTTCCAGGCTATCCCAAGATTCATCCCTAAACAAGACACCTTGGGAGAATTGCTATATCTCAGGCTACGAAGGTCCAAATGAAATTTCGCAAGATGTTCCAGGTAGGGCACAAAATTGAATTTCTGTGGTAAAAGTTTTAGACCTCGAAGGTGAAACAGTGACACGTGGCAGTTTATACAAGTTTGCTACGTTGAATAGTCCTGAAATAAGTCACTGTGGGAAAAATATCATAAGTCCCAATTGGTGAAACCAATTTTGCTCAAACCTGCGGTCTTGGAAAGAGAACAGATGAAGTTACCTCTTTATGATATTGTAGACATAGAGGAGTATTACTTTTGAAGATAATGCAGAAACAATATCAGACATTTCTGTAGAAGAAATTGAAAAACTAGGGCTTCCTGTTCCGAGAGCTTCCCTCCACTGTTTTCAGAAAAGGAGTATATTGGACATCTTGACTTGAGAAGGCTCATATTTCTATCCAATTATATCTGAAAGATTATAATTTTGGAAAAATAGGGTTTCTCTGACAAACCCTAGATTAGCTAGATCTGGAACTAGGACAGACACCTCAAATCAGTAAGATCTAATCTTTTGTTATTTACATTTGAGGTTCTCATTATAATTAATCACACCAGTGTGATGACAAGCTTGGTGAAGGTGACAAATTCCAAGCATGGAAGTATAGGATCTCACTAGTGCTTGAAGAAAATGAATTGGACACCTACATAAGTGGAGAGGTTCCAGTACTAGAGGGAGATGAGGCTAAATCCTTACACAAGAAGAACTTGGTAAAGGCCAAGAGGATCACCTTATACCACAAGTGTCTTCTCTAAAGACACCTAAAGAGATGTTTGATTCCCTGACCAAGCTATTTTGAAGGGAAGAATATAAATTTAAAGAAGTATAGGAACTCCATTGACTTAGATAAGTATTTCAATAAAGAAGTTATAAGAGCAAGAGGGAGATTAGGCTAAGGCTGGAGTTAAGAGAATCATTGCAAATTCTATTAAAGATAATCTCATCCCTCATGTGTCATCCTTGAAGACACCAAAAGGAAGTGTTCGATGCTATGACGAAGCAATTGAATAAGAATAAGATATTGTTATAACCACCTTGAATGGCCTCTCAGGATCATGAGATTCATTCATTTGAGGAATGTGTGCCAGAAGGAAGTGATTACCTTCAACAGAATCTAGGAAGAGCGCACACAAGAAGAAGCTCAACTCATAATAAGAGAAAAGAAGATGGGAGAAACTGAAGATCTAGCTCTCACAACTCAAAGAAGATCCCTCAAGCGATGAGGAATATGAATGAATCAATTCTTGAAGAACCTCTTATCCATCTTAGCATTTGGATAAGAAATGATGATGTCATGAATGAAGAAGATGATAAAGTGAAAGGCTCAAGAAGGAGTCTACCCACGAAACAAATAAAGATAAGTATTCAATTGTCATTTCATGATATTATATTGTTATGCATTTGTTTATATTCAATTGATTTGTTATGCATGATAGAATGTTTGCATTAATGACAATATACTACTAATATGCATGTGATGGGTAAGTATCCCATGGTCCTATACAACTCTCTATTGCTACTTATCTAGAATGAAACCTCTTTGTTGACATATTGGATTAGTTCACAATCTTAATGATGTCATGGTAGAGATGGAAGGCATATATGCATTTGACTTGTAGGAAAGATTTCATACAACCGCCTACAAGAAAAGAAAGATGAGACTTGTTCCAAAGAACAAGTGACAACAATTCAAGAAATAATCCAAAATGAAGAATAGTATGATGAGACTTCAAGAGGTCTCAGACACAATGCAGTTATGTGACACTATTGTGCGACATCATCGATGCAGAGCCTTCCAGCTATGAAGAAGTAGACAACAAGAAAGGGAAGGAAACTATGATCGAGGAGTACCAGTCAATCATGAAGAATGATGTCTAGGACGCGATATCTAGACCTGAAGAGAATTCTGTGGGATATAAGGGAATATTCTTAGCACGAGGCTTCTCACAGAAAGAAGGCATAGACTACGAAGAGACATTTGCAGCCACTGGAAGATGAGACACATGACATGAAGACTCATGTGTGCAAGTTAAAGAATGCATTGTACAAGCTCAAAAGTCACCCATGGGATCACACATACATGAGGAGCTTGAAGATCACATAGAGTGATGAAGATCTTAACCTTTTCTAGAAGGTTGAAGATGAAATCCTATAGAGGATGACAAGCTCATAGATGGGTGTGAGAAGAACTTTTGAAAAGGCTCAAGATAGAGGATATTGGTATCTAGTGACCCTAGATGGATACATAGAATATTAGCAGCAGAGGAAGCTACTTGTCACTCCAGTACATAATGTTTCAATACATAGAGTACGGAAGATAGAGGGAGAATGATGCTCTGCTTCAGAGGGAGTGACTACAGAAGATCCCGAGGTTCAACATGGTACAACATGATGGACAGATTACTGATGACTCTAGGATTTGCTGAGAGTAAAACATATTCCAACCTTTACTTCAAAATTGAAGGCGGAAGACCAGTGATGATCCTGTTATCTGTCGATGACTTGTTCCTAACAGGAAAATAGGAACTCATTAAAGATGCACGAAGGAGACTTGCTGCCAAGTTCGAATGAAGGGAGTTGGGGATGATGCACTAATTTCTAGGCATGGAGGTGTGGCAGAATGTAGATGGAATCTCCCTTGGACAAGGGAAGTATGTAGTGGAGATCCTAAGAGGTTTGGGATGATGGACTACAAGGCCATGACTACACCTATGGCATCGAACCTGAAGCTATATAGTGATGCATTGTCAGATGTTTTGTTCATTGATGTTCCTGACATATCCGAGACATAATGAATTGGTTGCATAACATACAATGAGGTACCTAAAGGGTACAGTTGAGCATGATACGAATCAGAAGACTAACCTGCATGGTTATGTTGATTCAGATTGGTAGTGCCACTGAGGAGAAGAATACATTGGGATGCTTCTTCAGTTTGAGATCCAGTATGGGATGCTGGTTTGGCAGGATGGAGTCCTACATGGCGCTGAGTATAGCCGAGAGAGGAGCAGTGAAGCTCCAGTTTGTGATGCATATTGAGATCTCTTGAAAGAGGGAGTGATGAGTTCTAGCATAGCCGGTGAGGCAGGTTATCTGAGCATAAAATCCTGGCGAAGCTCGTAGGTTGCTCAGACGTAAATAGTCTTGTAGGTTGTCCTCAGATGTAATCAGTCTTGGCGAAGCTCATAGGTTATCATTGGACGTAATCAACCCCGATGTAATTCTATGCTAGAAATGGCTAGAGTGAAGTATGAGTACTTCAGGGAGAATCTTGGTGTTCTCCAGATCGAGGTTCCCTCCAAGGGGAAGTGATGAGTCCGTGTGCCTTTCTGACATGGTGGTAGGATTGGTTCCTCCCATGGTCAGATGTAAATGTAGTGCCTTTCTAACATGGTTATAGGATGTGTTCCTCCCATGGTCAGATGTAAGTGCAGAGCCCTTCTGACATGGATGTTGGAAGTGTTCCTCCCATGGTCAGATGTAAGTGCAAAGCCCTTCTGACATGGTGGTAGGATTGGTTCCTCCCATGGTCAGATGTAAGTGTAGATCCTTTTTGACATGGATGATGGATGTTTTCCTCCCATGGTTAGATATAAGAGCTGAGCCTTTCTGACATGGATGCTGGATGTGTTCCTCCCATGGTCAGATGTAAGTGCTGAGCCTTTCCAACATGGTGGCAGACCGGGCCTCCCATGGTCGGATGTAAGTGCTGAGCCTTTCTGACATGGTGGCAGGGTAGGCCTCCCATGGTCAGATGTGAGTGCTGGGCCTTTCTGACATGGATGTTGGATTTGTTCTTTCCATGGTTAGATATAAGTGATGGGCATGCCTTTCTGACATGGATGCTGGATGTGTTCCTCCCATGGTCAAATATAAGTGCTGAAGAAGATGAAGACCTACATGGAGGCTAGGCCTACAACCAACATGAAAAAGGGCTGGCTCTGTAGAACTTCCTATGATGAGTAGAATTGAGAGATAGCACCATTTGCTTGAGATAGTGGGAGCAATGATGATGATCCACTTATGAAGACTTGTGCTAATGAACTGTGTCAAGAGAATACCTTCCTAGTTAAGAGGGAGTGTTGATGCATTTGTAACTTCGGAATGTATTCACTTGTATATCTTATATTGTACCACGATGTTCCTATCGGGAGAATCATTAATATAATAAAGTCATTTAAAGTCATATAGGTTAACCGTCCTTTTGTCTATCAGGGGGGAAATTCCCCACAGTTGAGGGGCACTAGGGTTATTAGACTCTCCTAGTGAATTCAGACCTGGTAAGTAATTGTCAAGTTGGAAACTAGTATAAATAGAGAGTGAGCCTCTCTATTTGCAACACACACTCACTCAAGTGTAGCGCATGAGTGAGAGAAGAGAAACTCGCACAAGTGAGAGAGAGAACAGTTGTCGGAGACCATATTTCTGTCTTTGGGTTCTACTTTTTCCATTGGTGCTCATTCTATTTGTTACAGGTGATTTTACCACACATGGTAGATCACACATTTATGGCCTTCCCTATCCCTTTGCACACTCTTTGGACCCCATGGACCATTTTTGTATCTTTGATGTTTTCAAGATCATCCCTAAGAACACTCATTATTTGCTGTACACAAATTTTAAACCCTTTCTCGCATATACACGCAGATATAACCCTTAAAACCATGTACATTGGGATGTGTGCAAAAGGCCAAATATTTTTGGAGTTTTCCTTGATGTGGATCCAAGTCAATTGTCTCCTGGCCTTCCATATGCCTCGAGATCGCTCGGATTTGACCTTCCATTACCCCAGTGAAGCACTATATAAGGAACCCTTTGGATACATTGAAGAGTGAAATTGAAGAGCAAGAAAACTATAGTCCATTGTTGCCGTAGCTTGCTTATACTTGAGTCTGCATCCCTTTGTCCCTTGGAGCACTTGGTATTCTTCCCAAGCTTTCCTTTTCCTGTGAGCTTGCTATCGAGAGATGGAGGATTGAGGTGGTGGAGGCCCAGGTGGAGGACTCAGTTTCTTCGGTTCGCAGACGCGCCAACAGAGGTTGTCATTCATGTAATCTCTGATTTATATTAATAGAAATATCTTCTCCTGTCCAATGATGTGCATTTAAATGAATATTGAATCCATGGATGCTTTTAATTGCTTATACATTATTGATTGTATATGCTAGAGTAGGTTTAACACCATTATATAGCATGCTTGTCTTGTTTGCTATTGTTGAGAGAGCAAATTGTTAACACAAGCGGGACTGGAAAAAGCTCAACGAGGATCTACATCAACTGTCTGGAATAAGGTGTGTCTCGAGATCCTTTAGTGTTAGATTTGTTATTTCTCTTGCATATTGGGAAGGGATTGATTTCTATGGTTACTCTGTCTATTGGTGGTACACCCCAAGCCATAGAAATTTTTCTCTGTAACAGAATTGGCGACTTCGATGGGGAAATTCCTAGTCATTTCCTTTGGGGGTTTTGTCAGCATTCAATGTTCTTGAATTGCTCTGATTTCTTTGTTTTTGAGTTGGGTCTAGGGCATGTTTTCCCAGTAGTGTCTTACAGGAGTAAATTTTGTCTCATCTTGTCTGTTTTCCTTCTTTTTATCTCTTTTTCTTCCTGTACACGGGTTTTTCTTTCACAGTCACGCGTACACGTGGGTTTTCCCTGAATACTTGCATATATACGCAGATTTATTGAGAACAGTCCCGTAAACCCTGATTTTTTTCCTTTTTGGGAAGATTAAGTGTTGCTGGGTGAGTTTGGATGATTGCTGAGTCTTCTTGGATGCTTCTGGAGTCTGTATACATCCCTATGTCTGACCAGAGACACCTTCTTAGTTTAAATTTTTGAAAATGTTCTTGTCATTTCATTTTCTATTTTTTGTTTTGAGATTAGTGCATTAGGTCTCTTTTACCTTGGTGCTTTGCTTGATGGATGTCTATTAGTGCTTGCAGAGTCTGAGGGTTGTAGAGTTATACTTTTGTTTTTTTATCTCATTTAATTCGAAAATACAAAAACATTTGCTTTGTGCATCATTATGCCTTGTTTGCATTTTGCATCAGCATGGTACTTGCATTAGGTTTGCTTGGAGAATATTAGTCATATTTTCATATAGGAATGATTGCATATTCATTTGAAGGAAAATTTTGCACTTCACGTAGTAGCATACCATGTTCTTCATTTGACACAGTGCATTTGCATTGATTGTTGGGTGTGCATTTTACTTCTTGTTGCGTCATAACATCATTAGTTGCACGACCATTTTCCCTTTGAGTAATAAGCCAATTAAAATCAACGCATAATAAAATGAATTACACTCTTTTCTTTTATAGGGTTCACCAACAAGACTAGGTTTTAGGGTCTTGGAATAGTTCATTATCAGTAAATTCTCCAAGACCACTAAAGGAAACATTTATGTGTCTGTCCAGGTGAGAGTGTGAAATTCCTTTATGTAATTAGTGTTCTCAGGATCCTCCTCTTACAAGGGAGTTAAGCATGAGACGGCGTGAGAGGTTATGATTGGGATGACCCCTGGTTGTAACTTAGTAGCGTCGGAGATATTTCTAGGATTGTATTCGTATCTGGGAGCTCTTTCGAGAGTTTTGGGCTTTGCTACCCTGCCCATACGGTCAATCCTACCTGCGACTGTCCGCCTGAGCATTGATTATATTGAGGTGACCTTAGTTTCCTTACCTAGGTTATCGAGGGGGTACTTCGTAGAGGTTCTTCTGCAGGTATCCTGACCAGGTAGGGGTCGGACAACACAGTCGATATATGCGTCGAAGCTGAGGGCCACTATAATTGGTTATGAACCTCCGCTTGTTGTGTATGGGAGTCTCAAGTCTCTCCTCGGCGAGACCGTACCTGCTTCATTCGGGAGCTCACATATTCGACCCTTATTTGCTTGTGATTTGGCTTTACATTTTATAAGTGCATGCTCTGTGCAGGCTAGTTTGCCTAGGGTTTGCGTAATTAGATCGAGTCTTTTTATTTTTTGAGTCATTGTGGATTCAAGCGCGGTGCTTCTCCGTTCTTGTCATTTAGCATGACTTCCACCTTCCATGTCTCCTCCTCCTTTGGGAGAGAGAAATAGACAGTCCGAGTGGACTACTTCTCACTTTGATTCACACACTATGGGAGATCATGAGGATAAGATTCCAGAGATGTCCTATCCACCTCACAAGGTTGGGGAGGAAGATCCTACTCCCGTATATGATCCTTCACCAGAAATACCTTCACAATCTGGTTATGATCCCTCATTCATAGGTCGCTGGTATTGGTTTCTAGGCAACGAGACTGATTATGAACCCACAAGCACTAGTCATGTTCGTTATGGCATGCCTGATATCCCTATACTCAATCCGACACATCATGTCAAGTCGGAAGTCAAGCCTAGCACTACGCCTGGGGGCACTCCTATTCCTTTCCATGCAGAGCGATTTGGGAGCACTAGTCACATTACACCTTCCATCCCTGAGGTGGAAGCAACCTCACATGTTCGTCCTAGACCCGGTGTTAGTAATTCTATGCGGATACCAGAACCGATTTGGGTGAACATTGGGAACACCACTTACATTCCTTCACATTTCCCTTCGTCCTCGAACCTTGTTCCTTCAAATGCATTTTTGACAACCCTTCCTCCCCCTCATTCACATGGTCCTTTGGGACAGAATATCGCTACTAGCCATGTTCGTGTTGTGACTGCTCGCATGGTAGTATCTCAGAGTCAAGTACCTCCTGTTGTGTCGAGAGGTCATATCCCTATTTCTAGATGGTCTTATGTTCCATCCCAAGGAGTTCCCCATATCCCTAACTATGGAAATTCTCATGGGACACCTTATGGAGCTTCTCATGGACATTATTATGGACCGCAGTATAGACAGAACTATCAACCCTATGGGTACGGGTATCAACAACCTGCTTACTCTTCCAATTATGGCTTTGTAGCACCACATAATCAAGGCACCCGCATCACAATGCTTCCATGTAGCCCTACATGGGTCAAACAGGAGGAGGTTATTATGGCCATGGCCGGTATTTATAGCAATCAAACTTACATGAACAAGAATTACTAGGGAGTGTGGCATAGATCGGCTCAACCTAGGCTCCCTTTCCTTGCAACATTGAACTTACCTGACTTATCGAAACTTATGAACGATCCAGTATCTCATGACCCGGCCTGGCCGGTCATACCTAACAAGCTTCCTTTGGACATTCCCAAGTTTGAGGGTAAAGCTAGAGAAGATCCTAGTGAGCAGGTCGTTACTTTTCACCTTTTGTGCTCTTCCAATTCCTTACATGACTATTCAATCCGTTAGAGGCTATTTCAACGCACCCTCACCGAGCCTGCAACGAAATGGTATATAGAGTTACCAAGGGGGGCATACACTTTATTTGATGACCTTGCCATGACTTTCCTCAATCACTTTCAGCTACTCGTACGTTACGATGTTGGTACCGAACTCTTGTCGACATTTTGACAAGACAAAGCCACACATATCTCGGATCATATTCAAGAGTGGCATAAATGGAAGCAATTGATTAAAGCCTTTATACCACCGAAATTTCTCCTTGAGTGGTTCCTCAAGTCATTGTTACCTTACATTGCGAAGGATTTTTCTACATCCGGAGTCCAAAACAAGGAACAAGCAATCTTTAGGGCACAAGAGTTGGATTTGATCTATACTCAATCTGGACTTTTGTATGAGATTATACCTAATGCTCCGTGATCTAGTTTCGATCCCAAGATCAAGCCTGGGCCACATGCCGATGGCATTGTGGGCTCTACAAGTACCAAACCTGCGGATTCGGTTGTGAAACAAGTGATCCAATTGTCAATTAATCAATCCACGTCGGGACAAGCCACAACTTCATCTCAACCTACCCAATCGGTGAGTGTACTTTCTGCACAATCATCGGACCAGAAGGCCAACTAGCATCTTGGAAGGAATAAGAAAAAAGGGAAAAATAATCCTAAGGGTGGGACTAAGAACGAAAATGCTAATTATAATGACAAGAACACTCATAATTCTGGGGGGGACAAGAAAACTAAACGTAAGGTAAAGTTTCCTTGTAAGTTATGTACGGAGGACCACCTCACTCACTTGTGCCCTCGTATGGAAGATGCCTCGAGGTTCATAGCACAAGGCCCAGCCGTGCTAACTAATCCTTTACCTAACAATCAAAATATGAACTCGAAGACCATTGATCCTCATTGTGCATCGGGTGGAGATCAAAATCCACTGGAGGCCAATACTGGTCATGGTTGCATCAACATGGTGCGCACTACTAAGGTTGTGACTCGTGTGAAGGATTATGGTTCGTCGCAACTGGACCTTGGAAAGGAACCCGCTCCACCCGAGAGCCATTTGCATATCGAAAAACCTATGGATAAACTTGAAGTTCCACCTCACATTCCTAAGGGATTCCTAAAGCATTCAGGGTACAATCCTAATGCCTGAGCAACCCAGAACTATTCCATTGTTGAGGATTTGGGCCAAACTCCTTGTGCGATGTCCACGCTTGAAGTACTTCAGACTTGTCCTCCACAGAGGAGAGCCTTGCTCTCTGCTCTTGGGGTTAATGATAATAACTATTCTTCTGTTATCAAATTTGAAACCATGGGAATACAACCTTGCTTGCCTTACTACATGTCTTTTTTGATTCATGTAGAGTGTCTTAATATGACTGTCAAACACACTGTCGTTGATGAAGGTGATGCTGCTTCCGTGATGTCTTTGTCATGTTGGAAGGGTTTGGGTTCTCCCGAGTTGTCTCAATCTACTACTATGTTGACAACTTTCGATGGTAGATCATTTCAGCTGCATGGGATTCTTCCTTCTCTTAAGGTCCAATTGGGAGGGAAGACCATCGCGATCAAGGTCGAGGTGGTTGATGCGCCCCTTGGCTACAATCTTTTGCTGGGCCGAAATTGGATGTATAGTATGCAAGCCGTAGCCTCTTCTCTCTTTCGACTGATATGATTTCCATTTAATGGGAAGATCATTACGATTGATTAGATGTCATTCCATAATCTGAATATTAATGCATCATCAAGAACTTCTATCCCGATTATCTATCATTTTTAGCCGGCAACTGGGAGTGTGCGTGTGGGTATGTATCAGTTTCTTATCGAAACCTTTAGCTGTCCTGCACCCGTTCTTATGATCAGATCTAGTTTGGTGGGACTTCGTCCTTGTTGAATTCGGTATCTTTTCGCGCTACCCATATGGAAGATCCTTGGATTCTTCCTTCATCGAGTCCTTCAATTGGACCTATCGAAACGGATGTGCCGTTGCCTGCAATGATGGTAGCATATCAAGTGAATCTTGATCAAGTTGCAGAGCCTAGTCCTTCCTCTTCACGGACGAAGGAAGAGGACCCGTATGTGCTGCCTACATGGGCAGTTGAGTCCTCTCACACACATGATTTCCTCGATGATGTTTTTCCATCGGATGAAGCCTCTATTGAGGCCATGTTTGGGGTTGAGCCACCTTGGGAAGAGTTACATCATCAATCATATTTTCTTCCTGAACTCACCCGTATGGAGCGTGATGACTTTAGGGAGATTCTTAGTGAGAATATTGGTAGTCCTGTGGTTCATTGAGCTCTCCTGGTTAGATGGCCAATGGGAACATGGTGAATTTATCACCTACTATTCCTATCAATATTTCTTGCGATCCTAGCAAAGTTGAGAACGTCTACATTGGGGCGAGTTGTTCCCCTGATGAGATCAAGGAGTATACCGAGATATTTAAATATTTTTGTGACATATTTTCTTGGTCATACGAGGAAATGCCAAGTATTGACCCTCGTATTGTCAAACATGAGATTAAAACCTATCCTAATGTGAAGCGGGTTTGACAACGTTTGCGTGCGGTGAATCCTAGAAAAGCACCCACCATTAAGGCTGAGATAGAGAAACTGTTAAAATACGATTTTATCTATCCTGTTCCCCTGACGGAGTGGGTTTCAAATCCTGTTTTGGTTGATAAGAAGCAGGGAGCGATTCGTATATGCACTGATTTTCGTGATTTAAATTGTGCTTGTTCTAAGGATAATTTTCCTACACGATTTATTGATAAGATTTTGGATGAGTGTGTGGGAAGTGAGGTATTCTCCTTTATGGACGATTTTTCTGGATATAATCAGATTCAGATCAAACCTGAGGATCAACATAAGACCGCATTTATTTGTCCTTGGGGTACTTTTGCATATCAGAATATGCCTTTTGGCCTTAAAAACGCCATAGCTACATTTCAGCGGGCTATGACCTTAATTTTTCAAAACGATTATCGAAGTATATTTGGATGACCTTGCTGCTTATTCTCATTTGAGAGTGTGTCATCCATACCATTTGAGGTTAGTGTTCAAAAGATGCCTCCATTACCAAGTGCGTTTAAATCCTCATAAGCGCATCTTTTGCGTGTTTGTTGGTCTCTTGCTAGGGTTCATCGTATCCAAGGAGGGTATAAGAGTCTATCCCTTAAAGGTTGAGGCAGTACTTCAATTGTCTCCCCCGTGCAATATTAGACACCTTCAGTGTTTTCAAGGCATGGCAAATTTCTTGCAGAGATTCGTAGTTAATTTTTCCAACTTGAATAAAGGATTTATGCGTCTTTTAAATAAGGACACTCCTTTTTACTGGGATGAGCAAGCCCAAGATTCCTTTGATGCTATTAAGCAAGCCTTAGCATCGGCCCTCGTGCTTAGTCCACCTGACTATAGCCGTGATTTCTTGATTTATGTGGTAGTGTCTATGGAGACGGTTGGTATGGTTTTGGTTCAGGAGGATGAGGAGCTCCACGAGCATGTCATATATTATTTGAGCTAAAACCTTATTGATGTGGAAATCCATTATTCCCATGTGGAGAAGCTTTCCTTGGCCACTGTTCATGCGGTTCAGGGATTGAGACATTACATTCTCCTTCGCCAAACCTTGGTTGTAGCTCATATCAATCTGTTTCAGTTCATCCTCACTAGAAGGATGGTTGGGGGAAAATACAATAAATGGATTGTTATTTTGCAAGAGTTCGATCTCGAATTCGTTTCGGCGAAATCGAAGAAATCGTTGATCTTTGCGGAGCTCATATCTGATTTTCCAAGTTTGGAGGAGGAAGAGGTTTATGAGGATACATTTGTCAATGAGCATAGTTTCCTTATCTCAACTTTGGACCCATGGTACAGGGATATCATTGTATATTTGCAAACATTGAAGGTCCCTACTCACCTTTCACGGGATGATCGACGACTATTACGTCATGTAGCTAAGAACTACCTTATAATGGATAAAACTTTGTACCACTGTGGGGTAGATTCCATTTTGCATCGTTGTTTAACCCATGAAGAGGCTGAGGATGTGCTGAATGATTGCCACAGAGGGGTGTGTGGTGGTCATTTATCTAGGCTTTCTACAACCCAATTTTTTTTGAGAGGAGGATATTTTTGGCCATCGATCTTTAAAGATTGTGTTAATGCGGTCAAGAAGTGTTACCCTTTCCAGGTGTTTGCATGCAATATGCGCTCGCATCCAGCCCCATTACATCCTATTGTCACCGCCGGTCCCTTCACCAAGTGGGGGCTTGAATTTATGGATTGCAACCCAGCTTTGGCTGGGGGGCATCACCATATTATAGCGGCTGTCGATTATTTCATGAAATGGGAAGAGGCTATGCCCACGGTTAAATCCGATGGTGAGACAGCCGCGCATTTCATTTTCAACCAAATTATTACTTGGTTTGGTATTCCGAAAGAGCTGATCACTGGCCATGGTAGGCACTTTCAAAATAAAATGATGGAAGAGTTGGCTTCAAAGTTAGGGTATAAGCAGGAGCACTCCTCTTCTGATTACCCTCAGGCGAATGGACAGGTTGAAGTAGTGAATAAATCACTTAAGTCCATTCTCTAACGAACCATCACACAAAGCAAGACGAATTGGCATATCATGTTATATCCTGCTTTGTGGGCCTATAGAACTACGGTTAAGACTGCCATCGGTTTCTCTCCATATCATCTTGTACATGGGGTGGAGTCTGTCTTGTCGGTTGAATGTGAAATCCCTTATCTGAAGCTAGCTATAGAGCTTCTACCAGACGCTTCCACATTGGAAGAACGTTTGGTCCACTTAGAGCAGCTTGATGAGCAGCGCCGAGATGCCTTAGTGGCTCTAGAAGTAAATAAGCATCGCGTCAAGGTCTAATATGACATGTCTGTCTGTCCGAGAAGGTTTAGTGAAGGTGATTTGGTCCTTTTGTGGGATCAAGCTAAAGAACCCTTGGGGGCAGGGAAGTTTAATCCCATGTGGCATGGTCCTTACGTGGTCAAACATGTGTTAGAGAAGGGCGCCTGTGAGCTAGTGGATTATGAAGGGACAACCTTGGTGGAGCCTAGAAATGGGCTCTATCTTAAAAAATACTATGCATGATCTTTAGCCAGGGATGATTTTTGTATATTATTGTACAACTTGCATTGCATAGTTAGGTTTTCTTATGGTGACCGAGTTTGATTGATTAGCTTTCGCTTCTTATGGTAGATGTCAATGAAGTCTTTCGTGCATATAGGATTCGCTGATGGTGCCAGACGCCACACTCAAAATTCAGCCTCAGCTGCTTGGGTGATTTATACTCCTACAGGTCAGGTATTGTCTTCAGGAGGCATATGTTTATGGCCTTCTTCAAACAATGTTGCTGAATATAGTGCTGTCATTGAGTTATTGCGTGATGCTATTTCACATGGCATTCATTCTCTTGAGGTACGTCTTGAATCGCAGTTAGTGTTTTCACAGCTTAACGACTTGTATTGCATTAGAGATTTGACATTATTATAAAGATTCTTAAGGGTTAGATTGCTAGAACGAAAATTTGAAAATATAACATACATTCATGTTCCAAGAAATTTTAATCAAGTTGTTGATTCATATGCTAACTATGTGTTAGATTGGCATTTGTTTCATAGACCAGGATCATCTCACAAACATACATTTTTGCACACATGTAAATAAATAAAATCGATCATCATAAAAGTTTTTCATTAATATCCAAAAAGTGACGTCATAATACATAAGTGTCATAATACAAAATTGGGGCTTCCGAGCCACCAAAACATAATATACGGTCGTACAAAAAGGAATAATCTCAGGTCTCTAAGCCTGAGGAGGAGGGGGTTTCTGATCATGGTAGCACACTACGTCTCTAACTATCCGTTGGAATAATTGAACCCATGCTCCTGGTACACCAACCAATTGGCGCTGCATAGCCTTAGGCAAGTCCTCGACTTGCGCCATGGGTACCCTGTGCGTTAAGCATATGAAGTTCGTGTGAATGCTTTGAATCATCCGCTCCACATCCATACCCATGATATTGTCTCCTCTTCCCCTCCATCGATGACGAGGGAAACCATCCGGTCGTCGTGGTCCTACATCTGCATACACATGACAGATTGTCACTATGTGTCGTCACACCAAAAACATGTCTTTTGAGTCAATATAAAAAAAAACACACCAAAAAAAGAAATTGAATAATTCAAAAAATTAAAAATTGGGTTTGAGATTCATTACCTATGTCACCATATGCCGCTCCTGGTGGTAGGGGCATGTTCGGATCTCCACGGAAGTCTATCCCTGCATAAGGGTAGTCATCTATGGCGATGATCTGCCTCCACCAGAATGGAAAGAAGTCTGCTGGGTAGGGGTTAGCCACCCTACCTCCGCCCAGTCTGCACATAACATTTTCCCAACGTCATTGGGATGGATCTCGAAATCCGCGTGGAGGAATGTCCACTCTAGGGCTTAGCCCTGGTACCTTCTCAAAGAAGAACGTGCTCAGTATACTGCCGAAACTGAAGTTCTGCACCTTGCCCATTTTTCAATCACTGAGCTATTGTTTCATGTTGCTCAATAGCGTCGTGCTCTAGTCATACACTGTGGGTATCATACACTCCAACGCATAGAACATCAGTGGCTAAGAGGCCTGGTGGAGTGAAGCTAATCTGGCTATCCTGCCTAATGCCAATAGTATGGCCTTCAGTCCCAGAACATGGATAGAGTTTTTCAGGATTTGACTCCCAACCTTTTCCATGTCCGAAAAGTAGTACACAACTATGTACTCATCAATAGTCAATCCACCTACTGGTCCACGAGATCGGAGATTTACCACCTCTCCTCAGCAGGATAAACCAATGATAAAGTATATGTCCTCAACCTCAATGCTGAGTGACATCCTATCAATATGAAAAGTCTCAGAGTCTGGATCCCAGTAATCCACTGCACATCCCATAATCCAACTTACCAACTCAAAACTAAACCAATTGTGGAGGAGCAAAAAACTCAAAAACAACCATGAAACTTTATCATATGCCTTATAGAAATCGATCTTAATAATTGTTGTTGGAATTTTCTCCATCTTAATTGAATGCATGTCTTCCCAAGTCAATTTGATTTCCTCATGCATCTACTGCCCTTCCAAGAATCCAAAATGTTTTGAGGATATCACCTTGGACAGTAGTGGCTTTATCTTGATCGCAATTACCTTCAATATAATTTGATATATTCTATTTTAGAGTGAAATAAGACACTATTCCTCAAAGGTAGACATACAATTGTTCTTCAAAAAAAGCACCAAGAATGTTGAATTGAAACAACCTATCATATTCCTTGATACATAGAACTCCTCCATGATTTGTAATAGATCCTCACCCAACACTTCAAAAAAACCGACAAAGAATTCGATTGACCAACCATTTGGACTAAGACTCTTGTCTTTTTGAAATAGGCTAAGAATTGTCAATAGTTCCTCCTTGGAGATCAACGGGAAGAGATCATGGTTTTCTTCATCCTGGTTCATATGAGGGAATTTACCTATCAGTTTCAGCGTATCCCCAATATTAGTACTCATTAGATCTCAGAAAAAGGATTTGAAATGATGAATTCTCAACCCTTCTAAATTATGGAAAACCCTTATCGATTTCCCCGCCTCATTCTTAAGTTCCCAAATCATGTTTAGATTCTTACGATGCTTAGCTAAAATTTTGGAAAAACCTGATATGTTGATCACCAACTTCCAACCACAAAGCCCTACTTTTCAAACGCCATTCAATTTCTCCACCCCATAAATTTTTGCTCTTTTCCTTTTCCAAGTCCATGATTATTTTCCTTTTCTCTTGTGTGAGTAGCTAATTTTAATGAGCATAATAAACTTGAGATAGTCGATATTCCACTACTACATTTTGCTTGTTCTTTTTAAGGTGACGATCTCTCCCCCCTGTTGCTACCTTTTTGTTAAGACAATGCAACAAATTGTCAAATTGCTCACCCAAACTCCCCTCTTCTCCTCCTTAACATGTCCTAATGTCTCCCTTACCATCCTTTAAATGCTAAATTTTGTCAACCAATTGTAATTCTAGTTAAAATGTGGCCTCAACTATGTGTCCACTTCCCTAATCTTCAAATAGATCAGATAATGATCCGAATAACTCCTATGACCAACCCAAGATCTTAAATTCCCTTAAGTCTCCATTACGTTTTCTGAGACTAGAAAACAATCCGACTTTTTGAGATTACCTTCGAGCCATTTTGTTGTTACACTATGTCGATTGGATCAAATCTAGTTTGACATCTATCCATTCGAACTCAATTTTTTCAAGGAAGAAAATGAGCAAGTCGATCCTCTTTGGTGGATTGGCCCCAAACCTCGTTACTACTCAATGTTAGATTGAAGTCTCCACCCAAAATCAAATTATTTATGTGAAGACAATTCAAACCATGGAGGCCTTCCCACAAAACCTACCTATTGCCAAAATTCCGTTATAGATTTATAATTAGAAAGGACTAGTCCAAACTTTTACTAAAAACCTCCACACATAATATTGAACGACCAAAAAAAGAATTGAACACCAACATATTTTTATCCAATCATGCTATTACCCCACCGGAATGTCCCTTTGAATATACCCCCAAAATCTCTTGCAATAACATAACATCAGGTTTTTCTTTATCCACTAACTACTCTAAGAACCCCAGTGATGGGTGCCTTTGCCAACTAATTTGTCTTTTTTCCTTTTCCTTTGAATGATGAATGGCTGATTTTTTACCAAAAATTATTTAGGATCATTAAACCCCAAACCCTTGGACTCCGAAGGGGTTTTAGTCCTAGATCTCAACAAATAAGGTCCATCCCCCCTTCCAGATGAGGATTGACTATTTGAAGATATTTGTAATGATCCCAAAAGCCACAGAACATATTCTTCCTACTCAGATGGAGCCACCTCAAATGGATTAGATCCCATTAATTTCACCCCAACTTCACCTTCTTCTGAAGGGGAAGACTCTAAGAATTCCAGTCAAATTTATCTTTGCTTTTGGGATTGGATTTGCCTCCAAAATAAAGGGAATTTTAGGAAGAGAATCCATAGACTTACCTAAAACAAAGGATTCTGGCTAGTATTTCTGCCACGGTATCTTCAACTGATTGAACTGTCTTAGGGACAAACCCAATTCCCCTAAAACATCTTGAGCTAATTCTTAATTCTCCCTATCTTGCTTTGCTCCAATTCTAGGCAAATTTAAAATCACCAACCACTACTTCCTTCCTAGAATCTTCTTTCCCATCTATGACCTTCTGACATATATTTACTTCTATCGATGAAAATGGTTTTGAAGACAAATCAATTGGCATATCCCTTCTCACTGACTCTGGCTCAAAAACTGAACCCATCGCTAACTATTTTTTCCAAATCTATCTCTTGAATTGATTGTTACACTTTGCAAGTACATGGCCATAAAGATGGAACCTCACACTTTTGAACATAATATTGATGTAGTTGAGGGTTTATGTAAATGATATGTCCACAATCACCAGATCCAATTAATCATATAAACCTAACCTTAAATCGAACTCAACTAGAATTTGCGCAAATATTTGTGACTGTGAAAGAAAAACACTTTCTCAATGGTCATCATACTTTCCCATTGAATTGCCAATTGTTTTTAGGTCTTATGACATCCAAAACTCCAAGGGAAAGCAAAGAAACTTGGTCCAAATTGGAATGGATGCCATGAATTCGTTATGAGGGTTGAAGAGGGGATGCTGTATTTTTAAGATAAACATTTTCTTCTCGAACATCCAACATGCATGCAAAATATTATGTGCATCCTCCTCTTCCCTAAATATAAACTCAACCAACCACGATCTAAGAGATTTAGCCTCAGAGAATACTTGATGGGTAGATTGCAATACTCTAGAATCCACACTTTCAGCTGCTTCAACTTGACTCTAAGGTGAAACCCTCTAGGTTGGGTATCTCCATAGTTAGGATTTCCTTACCCACAACTAAGGTAAGACCACCCATTTGGACCATATAACCTTCTTCTCTTGTGAGGCGGAGACTCATCAGCTTGGGCTCTGAAGCTACAAAATGTCGATAAATCAATGCAAATACCAATGAAACCCTCAAGAAATACACCAACATTATCATAAACCTTCTCCTTCCTACATTGAGACACCACTTCTTGAGGCTTTTTCCCCGTGGATCCATTCTCTACTATTTGTACGAATCTAATAGGCCAACCCAACAACACACACTTGAGAGGTTCCTTTTGGGTCATTTCCAAAACTAATGCCATTAATTTCTAAAGAGCCTTTAAATGTAGGATGAACCCATGAGGACCATACCTCCTCACGCCCCTGTGAGCGGTTGCACACATGACCCACCAAGCATGTGGCATCGGCTGCATCAGTACCACTATGCGAACTAACCTCCACATTAGCCACAAAAATGTCAACCTTTGGCAACATATCTTTAGAGTAGTCCACTAGTTGGACCTTCTGACTCCATGCCGATAAACTGTTGACAAGGATGATCCTAGTTGGTTGCCAGCCTACCAAACCCTAGCTAGGATCCCTGTCACAACCCTGTCAAAACCCTAGCCTTCAACCATTTTCCTATTTTCCACTCTCCAAGTATTCTTCCACCTTCAACTATTACATATCATAGCGAAATAATTAAAACCTCTTAAAATTATTGAAAATTGAAACCCTAAAACTATAATAAATTGGTTCATATCATATCATTGTTCTATATAAATCTCTATTTCTTCTTTCACCAATTCACTAAACTAGTCACTATAAAATTAAAGTATTTAAAAATTAGGAGTATTGTTGGAAACCTAATCCTTAGGGTTACTGTAAAGTATGTTGTATTATTATTACCATTCACAAGAAGAGTAATACGTGAATAGGAAGAGTCATAGTGGAGTAAAAAATACCTCTTCGAAGATGAAACCAAGGGTCATATCTCATTGTGTTTATGTATATCATATTAATGAAAGGCATATCATGCTTATGTTTATTCAGAGCATTCTAATTGTGGCATTAGAGCCCTATAGTCCTTAGGGATTGAAGAAAGCTAATTGTGGCATTAGTCCTTAGGGATTGAAGAAAGCTAATGTGGCATCAGAGCCCTATAGTCCTTAAAGCTATGGTAGTTTTCCATAGCATGTTGTCCATGAGAATTCCTTGCTAGGTGAATTGTTGCTAGCCTTTTATCACACATTTTTCGGTTTATGTCAAGTGATAGAACACTCGTAGGCAACTCATGTTGATCTGTTTCTCAAAAAGAAGAGAAGATCAAACTCCTTATTGCTTGCCGGTTTTCTTTTGCTCTACCAAATCCTTTTTGCTACACACACTGGAGTCTTGTAATCCTTCTATCATCGATAAGGAGTCCACTTGCATCTCCTCCATTATATGTGTTCTGCTTTGAATATTTTGCATTGTTGAGTCTTTGAAGAAGATTTTGATGGACTTAGCTTAGGCTTTGTGAAGATTGATTTACAAAACCTCTATAAGGTCTCAATTCTTTTTCTAATGTCATTAGAGAATAGTAAGGGATTTTTATACTTGGAGATAGTATCTTGTTGTTGTGCTTTCTCTCTCATCCAATCCTCTGCTTTGTTACACTTCGGAATAACCTTTTATTTGTCTGTGGATTCTATATTATGGCAAACTTAGGATCTCCTAGATTAATACATAGCTGCATTTTGGTATGCATTAATACATTTTGGTGAATCATTATTTGTTAATTCGCAGGCTTTCCCCCCCTCGTATCTTTGTTCCATGGGATCTCCAATCCTTTTGAGTTCATTAAGCTTAGCTACATATACCCCTTTGGATTCATCGTCACCTTCTACATACATCCAATCTTTTGTCTACTGCAGTCTTCGAGATAGTTCCTTCTGCTCATATTTAGTTGCATAGTTATGGTACTTGTGAAAAATCTCTTCATTCCATAGGCTGCGAGTAAAGTGAAAGGCTACATGGGCACATAAAATTCATAACGAAGGATGCCAAAATAATTTCCAACTAACTAGAGACCCCTACCATCTAATTCTCTGTTTCAAGATTTAGGGTTGTGGTTAACTTACTGTTGATTTCTTTGTTAAATTGCTAATTCTATTCATGAAGAATATCATGCTAGGCTATTGAGTTTATGGGCACTCTTAGCAATCCTGTAAGGAAAAAGAGATAGAGGAATGCGACAATACACGTCTCTTACAACCTGTACGCAACCTTTACTAGAATAGAATTGAAGTCATACAATCTCATACGGTTCTTTGTGGGTTGATTTTCTCTCGCGATGGGCGAATTCATCTTCAATGGGGTGAATTTCTTGCTGGGCATGGGAGAGAAGGTTGAAATTGCTGCAATTTCATTTGCGGCTGAGTAGATTCCTGTCAATGGTTTCCAGATTTGAACCCTCATTCCAAGCTATACAATCAATTGTGATTTGCATTCATTTACGTCACTACAAGTTCTTGTCTCAATTCAATTCGAAGTTGTGATATTAGTCTTCAACGCTTCAACTATGGCCATAATTTCTTTTGATAATGACACACCAAGTTGTCTACTTCATCTTGCTCCTGATTAAACACAGTGAAATTCTTTATCATCTGCTCCTTTATGATTTCTCACAACATACAGGAAACAAACATTTGGCTATCAACATTGACTTTACGTTGTCGAAATAACGATTCTGTATAGTGCTTTCTGTGCTCACAACTATTGCATGTGTTTTGTTTACAAATATAAGCAGAGATGTTTATTATTGGCATTTTAGAATGTTGGGGTGTGACATGAAAAATGGAACGGAGACAACTAGCAACAATTTTCAAGAGTTGAGAATGCACAATGCAATACTCTAGCTTAGGCCAATCAGATTTGCAGTTTTCTGACATTGTTTTATTTGCACTCAATTAAGCATCAGCGTTAGTGTTTCAAGGACGTTGAGGTATCTTAGAACTCATGCTGCTATATATATCCTTTTAAAGCGAGTTAGATAATATTATATCTTTTATTGTCAATGTGGGTTAGAGCAATTGTTAACGAGTATTTGAGATGAAAAGTTCTAAATGAAAGATCACGACCTCATATTCCTTGTGGGTAAGTTTTTACAATTTTTTTTTTATCTCTTACTAAAAGCTTGTAACACTTGTGTGTCTTGGTGATATATCTTTTGTGAGTGTTATCTGCAAATCTGATCTCTTAGCTCTGTGTGCTCTGGTGACATTGAATTCCAATGAATTGCGTTACCTCTGTGTGCTATCGTTTCTTTAGATAACTATTGCATTGTTTAATTGTGGAGATTGTAGATTGTAGCTTATTGTATCACATTGTAAAGATTGTGAGAAAGAAAGTTGTATTGCCAGAAAGTTGTATTGTGAGGAGAATCTGATGGACAAAGCTTAAACAATATAGTGCTGGTATTTGTGTTTTTAGTAGAAGACACAATTTTTACTAACCCACCTTCTACCAAGGAGAATTTGAAGAAGCTTTATTGTTTGTGTTTAGTATTTCAAATCGATTAGACTAAAATATTATCAAAGTTACTGAACATTCTAATACTTTATGTTGTTACGATACAAATCACAATGAACAAAAAAAATCTTCAATCTAGACTACTTGTATGCAAGATTCACAAGAAAAAGTGGAACTTCTCTAGATTCAATCACAACTCTAACATGATGAAATACAACGAATGAATCAACATTCTAAACTAGTTCTTGTTTAGAACAACCCTCCTTTTGAATTTGATAATAATTCCTATCAACATTTACACATGATCAACTCGGTGAAACCACTCCAAAAGCAATTTTAGATGAAAACAAAGTTATTCATGAAGGTGTTCAACATGTTCTCTTTCCAAGCCTATCATTAGAACTTTGGAAGAAATTAGGAAAAAACAAACACAAAACAAGGATTGGATATGAAAAGGAAGTGACCTTTCATATTCCAGATAATTCCATACTAATCTAGAGTCTCAAGCAAGATCCAGAGTGAGAGTTAGAGATGTGGCTAGGAAACAGAGTTAGATCCATGTTCTAGAGCATCCAATTGGTTTTTGGTCATCTTAAAACTACCATTTAGTAGAAGACATAAACCTTATCTAACCTTTGGTTTATCTTCATCCTAAACTACCATTTAGTAGAAAACATCAACTTCTACTAGCTATTGGTTTGTGGTCATCCTAAATCACCATATAGCTTTTGGTTTGTGGTTACCCTAAACCACCGTTTAGTAGAAGACATAAAATCCTAGCTATTGGTTTTTGGTCAGCTTAAATCACCTTCTAGCCTTTGGTTTGTGGTTATCCAAAACCGCCATTTAGTAGAAGACATCAAATCCTACTAGGTATTGGGTTGTGGTCATCCCAAAACTACCTATCCATAGAGAACTTTAGTGATATCACATCTTCATCAACTTGGAAAATTATCAAATTGGAAATGTTCAACCATTGGCAAGTGTCCACTTCTATATTTCAACTATTTTTTAGAAAGATTCTTGGACTCCCAAACAATCCTTCATATAAAGGGGGCAATGTTGGAAACCTATCCTTAGGGTTACGGTAAAGTATATTATATTATTATTACAATTCATGTAAAGAGTTATTGGTGATTTTGAAGAGTCATAGTGGCTTCAAAAGGCTTCTTGAAAGATAAGATCAAGGGTCATGTCTCATTGTATTGATATATATATTATATTAAGAAAATGTAGATCTCATGCTTATCTTTATTCATAACATTATGATACATATCAATTAAAATAAATACGTACTTTTTACTATTAAACCAATAAAGCATAAAAACAAATCATAATTAGGTCAAATAATCCAAATTGGAAGAAATCAAGGACTTATACACAATGCATGACCCTTCTAACTAAATCAAAATAAACTATGTTCAATATGCTATGCTAATAACTTCTCCTTAAAACCCAACTTAATTGTTTGACTTATACTACAAGTATGCTATGCTAATAACATCTCCTTGCTAAGAATTTCAAAACATTCACACATATATGTTTCTTCCTCTTCATGTGGAAATCCTTTCACAAATTGATTGGTGTGGCTTTAAAAATCCTTTCACAAACTGATTAGTGAGGCTTTGGTGGAGGTTATATCATTAATACTAAGACCCCTTTTGGATCCAAGATAGCAAAGTGATATATTATTATGTCCCCGACAGAGGGGATATATATGAATCGCTCACACCGATTAATTCATTTATTTAATTTTGATTTTTTAATTTTTCTAAAGTTACACTATAGTTGGAATATTATTTATTTAATGTGATTTTTTAAAATTGTAATTAAATGACATTCTATTGGCTCTGTACAAGTGACATTGGTGTGGATATTTGTGCCCCAAGACCCGACGGGGGGGGGGAGTTACGTCAGCTTGGTATCTTGGGATATGGTATGATGCCTACTTGGAATTGCTTGCCAACAATTTTTCATTAATATTTCCAAATCCCTCCTTCTTGGAATTGGAATTCGAGGTCTGCTCAAGCTTCTCCACCTGCAAGGGTTAATTTCCCCAAATGGTCCGTCACGTTCTTTTTGTACATTCCTGAACTAGTTTTTCTTTGATAATGAAGGTAGCTTTTTGCTTCTGGTTTTCAAGGTTCCTCCCGTGTCTTGCTGCATGAACCTCCCGGACTTGAATTATTGGAGTTTGAAGCCCAAATGTTCATTGGAAAACTGTTGTTGTTTCTTGGGAGTGGTTTTGAGGATACTGAGCGGAGCTTTGTAGCAATGGTGGAACGTCGAAGCTTGTCTTGAGTTTTGCATGCATACTTGCTTTGAGTAATAATTGAGACATCGAACACAACCATAACATTCTCTGTATAAACTAACGAAAGCCCATTGCATGCATCAATTCTTGCAAATTTTAAGTGTAGGCAAGCCTTGCGATAGAAGAACATAGTATTCCCTCTGCGGTTTTCCATTTCTTGTGTCCAAGATGGTAGATTCTTCTACTAGGAGGAAAAGAAGCAGCAATGAGGGCTACCTTGGAGTTCTTCCTAAGAAGAAATCCAAGCTTGAACTTGAGGAGAACAAATTCATGTTCAGGGTTTTGCTTCCTGATTATTTGAATTTAACTCTAGAGTTGGAGGATGCCGATGACGATCGTTGAGTTTGTAAGGACCGTTGGGAGAAAAGCTGATAAAAAAATAATACAAAAGGGGTCAAGAAAGATCTGTTGGGGTCCCCTATAAAAGTAGTTGTTTCACCGATCCAACAGAGAAAAAAGGTAGCACCGAAGCAAAAGCATTGGTTTCAGCACCATAGGCAAGGGTAAAGGTGGCATCATATACAGAGGCATCAAAGCAAGAAGCTGGGGTAGGTTCGGTAGGGCAGTAATGAAATAAGCAGTTGATTGAGTGGACTCAATTTCATAAGCTATAGATAAGCGCATGGATGGTTTACATGGTTTATGTTACAAAGCACTAGGGCTCATCACTCATATCACTATATAGGGAAAGGCTTTAAGGGTGAAGCACTATGCTAAAGCGCGCAGCTCCTCTTTGTATTCTTATTTACCTATAAATATACGCCCTTCCTTTTCATTTACACTGAATCTGTTGTATCCGAAGCCTGTCCATCCAACAAGGCTATTCTAATTGACAATTATATATCCCTTGCCCTCAATTCTATGTGGAAGATGCAATGGGTGGACGAATTGAAGATGGAAACATCATATGAAATGATTCTCACAACAAGCCCATGATGGTAGCTCTACAGGTTCATCCCTGAACTTCCTCCCATAAACTATCTTTTTAGGTTTTTTGTAAGTCAACAAAAATGTATTTATATGTGCGCTACAAAAGCACTCCATGAGCTCCTCAAAGTGTACTCTGTTAGAACAAATATTACCATATCTAAATATTATTTAGTAGAAAGTTAACATTCATAGATAACAAAGATTTGTCTGGAGTATTTAGTGACATTTTATTCATATAGTAAGACGACATGACTCTTTCCTTTGTTTTTTGATTTATATTGTTTGACAGGATGGTGAGGTAAACAGTGTCCACACATCTCAGGTAAAAAACCTATTTATATGTGTATTTAATATATTTTTGTCATAAAATTTAAAAAAAATTTGTTTGACAGGATGGTGATATAAACAGTGTCACACATTTCAGGTAAAAAACCTATTTATATGTGTATGTATTTAATATATTTCTGTCTTAAACTTTAAAATTTGTGTGTTGTTTTCGTTTTAATAGCCCTGTAGCTTTTAACAAGCCTATGGTTGAGGGTAAACTTCTAGTTTGTGGATATTCATAAAACTTTGCATATGGAGCTGCATCTTTAAGATGCCTGTTAGAAACTGCCAAGAGTTTAGGTGCAGTTGGGTTCATCCTTGCTGTGGAGAATCCATCTCCATGAGCTAAATTTGATCCAGCTCTAGTGGGAATTCCAAGAATTGTTATAATTTACAATATAAACATATTTGGGTTGAACTGCTACATGGAAACGATATTCTGGAGTCCCTAGCAAATATTAATTGTAGTTTTCCTTTGAATGAAGGAAATAGTCTCTCTAGGTTTTATCTTTTTTAAGCATTCAGTTTACTTGTCTGTGCTGTGCAGACTGATTCTAGCATGCGCTTTTATATATTTCTGAGTGTTTCTTTGTTTGTGGCTGAAAGTTCTTGTCGATTACTATAATAGATCAACAATAAGGGATCCATCAGGTCAAATCACAAGACTTGAATCAAAAGCTTCCATTTGAAATGGGTTGAAGCCCATATATCAAGGTACAACTCCCCAGGTATCATTCTATTCTTCTAGAGGTCTAGGCGTTAAGGATTTAAACTTTCAGGACACTGATGTTTTAAAGCCATATATTTTAGCTCCTAGTTCTCTAATATGGGCAGCATGGTCTCCTAATGGCACTGACGAGGTAGATTATTTAGGTAAGAATAGTATTGATTTTTTGAGTTTTAGAATAGGTTGGAAATACAATGTTTGGGACATCCCTACAATTATTTTGCGTTTATGGTTGTAGTTTGTGATAGGCCTAATTTTTAAATTCTAATCTTGTTCACCTAGAAGTCTGTAAATTGGAAAGTTTAAGAATACATTTTGAACTTTGAAAATTGAAGCCGCTTGTTTGAAAATGGAATTCCTGGAATTATGCTATATGTTATTTTCCAATTATGAATAGATTTATTCCAATTATGAATAGATTTATTGTTCACTTGTTCCAATTTACAAGTCATCTTCAAATTGTAAATTAGTTGGTAAAGTTTTATAATGGAAATTCATGTGAATGAAGTGAAACTACGAATTTAGAAAAAATCCAAAATTCCTTATAAGTTTTAGAAGAGCTTTCAAACAAAATGAAGTGAGTTTGTCCAAGTAGTAACTTTTTCAAACTAAAAATAATGTACTTGAATATATACAACCTGAGATGCATATAGCACCTAAAAACATATAAACATGTGAATGATGTATCAAATGGTTTAAAGATTCAAAATGGTTTACTTAGCGTTGTTCCTCTTTAAGTCTCCAGCCAACCATTTTATGTTCTTGTTGTAATTTTTATTTTGAATCAAATATCAAAATCATTGATTTCAAATTTTAATTCAAAGCATCTAGATTAGAGAAGATAAATATATGGCTCCATAAATAATTCAATTTTCTCCATAGCTCAAAGTAAATCACCAACTAACCATAGTGCAATTTATTTATAATTCAAATGTTTATTTTGCAAATTCCAAAAAAACTAATTTGCAATAACATAGGACATTGCCACCTCATGGCTCTTGTGGCTCTTGTTTTGATATGAAGTGACAATGCCTTCACAATTAGTGCTTATAGTTAATTTAAGCAGTTATATATTGAAGTTCGGTGCCCCACCTATGCTTTATTCTTAATTGAGTTTCTCTGTTTTATGTTTTTATCTATAGTTCCATCAGTACCAGGTTGTTGGACAGTCTTTGCCAACACCAACCGATGAACATCCCAAGATCTTCTGAATGAAACTATGGGCTACAAATTAAGTATGAGCTAAGTCGAAGTTTTGGTGAGTATTATTTCATTTAGTGAGTATTATTTCATTTTATCGGTCCACCGAGAGCATAGACAATAGGTTGTGTCCAAACATCACATCTTTAGTGGATTGTATATTCGAAAAACAATTTTTTTTTGTTTGCTAGTAACGCTACCTGTTTTCTCTCAGGTTTATTCTACTAGTCTTCTATTAACGTTGGGAATTTTTTTAATATTAATTTATCCACTTACAACAAGAAATTATGGCTTTTTTAAAGTGGATTTTAACTTGTTTTTGGTGAATGACCTGTTGATTTTTAAAGTATTTTTTTCAGAAAGATGAAGAAAGTGAAGAAGAGTAATGGTCAAATACTTGCCATTAATGAGGTATGAGTTTTGACATTGTATTGTTGTGACATCATCCACTTAAATTTCGCTTCAATTTTGCATTGGGAGACTGATAGATTTTTTTTTATTCAGAACTTTGAGAAAAATCCAACAACGATCAAGAATTTTGGTATCTGGCTTCGCTACAAGAGTAGAACTGGTTACCACAATAGGTACAAGGAATACCGAGATACCACATTGAATGCTTTTCTTGAACAGATGTATGATGAGTTGGATTCTCGTCACAGGGTGCGTTATCCCTGCATCCAGATTATTAAGACATCCACCATTCCCAAATAGCTTTGCAAACGTGAGAATACCAAGCAATTTCAGGATTCCAAAATCAAGTTTCCTTTGGTCTACCACAAGGTTAGACCCCCAATTAGAAATTTGAAAACAACCTTCAAGGCATCTAGACCTAACCTATTTATGTACGGCAGTTACTTGGGTAGATGCAGACTTGTTTTAGTAGGAGATTTTGTGTTTTTCCAACAGTGAGAGTTTTGCAAGTCAATTGCTTTGAATTGATTTATGATCCCGTGTTTTATGGTTTGATTGATTTATGTCAGCAATTATTTAAATTATCTAAATACACAGTTCTCTATTAAGATAATAAATATATTTAAAAAAATCAATAATAAATCAATTGCCTACTCACTAATCAAGATAATATTTTTTATAATGTTACATATAACTCTCATTAACTTTATAAATGTTCTCTATTAAGATAATAAATATATTTAAAAAAATCAATAATAAAGCAATTTCCTACTCACTAATCAAGATAATATTTTTTATAATGTTACATATAACTCTCATTAACTTTATAAATGGATACCCGAAATCTCTTCACCCTTAACATTCACAATACCTTTTAACACTCATTTTCACTAACATTGCAAACATTTCAATTGATTTTTTAAGAGAAGGCTATCATTACATTCCCTTTTTTAAGATAGTAATTAATTTAACAACTATTAATTAATTTTGTGTTTTGTCTCTTAATAAGGGCAAGTTGTTCACTTTTATCTATGTTTCCATTTTATGAAGCATGTATTTGGATATGACTTGTAATCAACTCACAATTGGATCCTTCACTTTTATCTATGTTTCCATTTTATGAAGCATGCATTTGGATATGACTTGTAATTAACTCACAATTGGATCCTTGTTTTGGAATGGATCATAAATGGCGGGTATAAGCATGGGTAAAGTAGGGGGAGTTTTAGAAATCCCTATCAATCACAATGGTTTTGGACCTAGCCCCACAAGTATATAAAGAAGTATGAGGTAAGAGAAAAGAGAGAGGAATAACAAAGTAGTAGAAGCAAGAGCAAGAAGGAAATACGAAAAGGAAGATGTAGATCAAAGAATGAGCAACGAAGCTACAATAAAGTTTGGTTTTATATTTAGGATTTTGGGTAGTGTAATGGTGTCATGGGTTTTCTATTATATAATGTTGCAATGGGTAATTCCATGGACGATGTAAGGCCATAGAGTGATGGATTTGATATCTAACTAGCGTAGATCCAAATCCTAGGCTCTATAAAATCTCTCGAGGTGCAAACCTCTTCTTAGGTATCCATTGATTTGATTCAAACCAAAATACATCTTTTTATTTAAGGTCCACATATAATTTTATTATTATTAATATTTAATATTATTTATGGTCGACATATAATATTTTTTATTTTGTTAGGAACGAACATTGCATCATTTCCCCACACATGGTTTAAAAACCATATGCAAGACCCTCCTACAATCATGGGTTGTTTAGGGGGCCTTGCACATGGTCTTAAAACCATTTGCAAGGCCCTCCTAAACCATGTATAATAAAACCATGGGTTGTTTAGAATGCCTTGCACATGGTTTTAAAACCATGCGCAAGGCCAACATTTTTTTGCAGATAATTCAATTTTGTGTTTTTTTCTTGACCCACATATTTTTTTTTATGGATAATTAAATTTTTACTTTTTTATTGTTTTGTTAGGTAGGAAGATTACAACATATCCCCCATATTAGATTGTTTTTGTGGCTGACATTTATTTTGGCCTATTAGAAAATTTATTTTTTATTAATAAAAATAACGTTACGAAAGTGATATTATTTTTTATTTTGTGTTACAAAATCTCTCCCATAATATTCACTATCACTATTATTTTTTGCCAACATGTTACAAACGTTACATCATGTTACAAGATCTCTCCCATAATATTCACTATCACTATTTTTTTAGCCGACATGTTACAAAAGTTACTAACGTTACATCACCTTACAAGATCTCTCCCATAATATTCACTACTTTCACTATTATTTTTTGCTGACATGTTACAAACGTTAGTAACATTACATCACGTTACAAGATCTCCCCCATACTGGGCTGTAGAGCGCCTCTCGGCGCAATGAGAAGTATCAATAATAGAAATGAAGGAATTGGAAACATTTCCAACTTTTTTCGAAAATGATGCTCAGGGATAAGGGTTAGAAAGGTAGTGTTTAGGTATCACAAGTATACTGAATCTCCTATACACATCAAGAGTGGAAATAAGTGTATAAACCGCAATTTAGAACACCAAATTTCAGAGTATAATCAACATCTCCACTACTCACTCCTTGGGTGTTACCACCGGCTACCTGTTGTCTAATGGAGCCTTCGGAACTGATATGAAAGACACCATGAATCAAATACCCAGTTTTTTGTCAGATAATGGGGTCCCTTCATGGCCATTGTGTATCCATACTTCAGCTACATCGATCACAAATGACATTTCTTTGGGCTGCGTTTTGTTTAAGTCTACGTCTACAACAATGTTGCAAGATAGAGATCACAGCTACAACAACTTGTTCAATGCATTGGTTGATACTTTATTAATTCTCATGCCATACATCAAATATGCATTTGAAACGAGAAGTTTTTAAAACTTAATTTCTCTATTGATGTAAATTTATGTTGCGGATTAAAACAAATTGTTTTCTTTAACACTAAATAACTGTAATTAACTTTGTATCACATTGCCACCACGTGGCTCTTGTTTTATAAGCATGACATCGAAAAATCATATTCTCCTCATCTAGTTATTGGATTCAATGGGAATCATTGCACCATTAACATTTCAATATTCAGTAAGTTTTAAAATTTGTTTTATTATGGTGATTTTTAAAGTATAAATGAAAAAATGTTCTAAGCACATACATTTTTAAAATGGCTATAATGAAAAGTTTTTTTTTTCGTATTTTAATTATTGAATCGAAAGGAAAATTATATTTTCGTATTTTAATTATTGAATCGAAAGGAAATCATTGCATTATTAATTTGTTAATGCTCTTAATTTATTAATGTTCATATTTTTGTTAATTAACACAAATTATGTTAATTACAAATTATGTTAATTACGTTGATTTTTTTTATAAAGTGATAAAGTGATAATCTTAAATAAAAAAACATATTTTAAAGATATGCAAACCACACCATTGCATTATTGCAAGACAAGGCAAACACAATAAGGAATAAATTTAAACCTTGCATCTATTATTATAAGAATTAACTATTCTTTTATTAATAAATGGAATATGAGAAGCAAGTTGTTAACAACGATGTCTTTAGGACATGAGTGTAATTTTTTTGTGGTATTGATATGAAAAGGTAGTTATAAAGTATTATGAAAACCCTAGGGTTTAAGCTAGTCTAAGGGTTGGCCTAGTATCATCTAATTCAAAAAAGTGGGAAGTTTTCGTGTTGCAGATTTGTTTTAAACCTTTTTTTTATGGTTTTTTTTATAAAAAAATTAGTTGTTGGCCATGGCCCACACGAGGATGGTTGGGAGAGACAGGTGGTTGAAGGGATCATGTTTTCAGAGGATGCATGTCCTGTCATCACCTAAGTCCGACAGACCTAGTTTTTCGGGAGGTATGCCTTGTGGTAGGGAGGATAGGGCTCCTTTTTAGTCAACGGGTTTAAGGGCTAGAACAATCCCTTCATCTGTTGTGGATTATGTGCATGTCACATTCAACGTTGGCTGAGAGGGATACTACTCCTTTACATCCTGTGTTAAATCCTTCAAAGGATTATTTGTCTGAGGAAAAATCCTTGAAAGTAGGTTCCCCCATTGGTTCGATTTGTGAAGAGGGATTTATTCAGGAGAGAAATTTACGACACTCTGGTTCTTGGGAAGCTTTTAGGGCTCGCAGAAGGAAGAAATGTGAGAAGGTAAAAAAGGGAAGAACCTTGTGTGTAATGGGAAATGATATTACTATTGATATGGTGGTGGATCTGTCCTCAAATGATTTGGTGGGGAAATTTGAATTCATCAGGCTAACTAAGTCGAAAATTCTGGAGCGCATTAGGTTAAAAAGGAAGCCCATCATTAAAATGGATCCTAGAGTCCTGATGTTGATGAATGACTGGATATGATTTCAATTTCTATAGGTAGAGGATAGAATGAAAATTGAAGAACGTTTTTGGGTGATAAAAAAGATTTATTGTTCTTACCAGGTGGAATTTAGGGTTTAACCCTTGGAAGGAGAAATTATTGAAGCATCACTTATGGGTTTTCTTACTTGGTTTTCCACTTCATTGTTGGTGTTTAGCTGGTTTCATTAAGGTGGAAAAACATTAGTGATGTTTATTCTTATGGAAGAAGCTAATTTATCGGAATTTGATTGTCATATACCCCATACGTTTGTGGAGATAGATGTACTAGAGGGTTTACTAGAAGAATTGGAGGTGGTTTGAGAAGGGGGTTCCTTTGTTCAGCGTTTAGATTACTAGAAAGTTCCTTTTAGATGCCACGATTGTAGGAAAACTGGTCACATTAAAACAAATTTCCAAAATTCTCAGTTTAGGAGTCCACAATATGTAGGGTTGTCAACCCCAAAGGAGGAGTTTGATTTCTTGGATTTGGGTATGAATTTCCCCATCCCTCTAGATATGGATTTAGTGACTAAATTTTTGGGTAATTTGTGCAATTCTATCCCAATCCCTTCAAAATTTTTATCCATAGAAGAAATTTCAAAAACTTTTCTTGTTTTTGGTTTAAAAATTAAGAAAGTAAGTTGTGATGGGATTGGGGATTTGGGTTCTCTGGCTCTTTCTTCCCATTCTCTGGTGAGGGAGTATGAAGATAGGAATGTTAGAGAAGACGAAAATATTTTCTCTTGTGTTTCTTCGTCGCAGAAGGATATAAATGACCAACCTAATTTGGGGATTAGGGTTAGCGAGGTGGATCTTGGTAATGTGGATGAAGTCTGTATTCCCCAATCGGATGTGGCTCTTAGGAACCCTAGAGGGACAAAAAGTGTTATTTTTGGAAATGATATAGAGGTTATACAATCTCCAAAAAATGTGATGAATATTAAAATTTCTCCTTCTCCCGTGACTGAAGAAAGGGAACCCTTCACCCCTTTCGATTTTGCTTCTCTTCTTGACTCTGCTTCTCCTAAACCTATTCCAAATTACCGACTATTTCGGATGAGATGACAGAGACATTACTGATTTCGTCTATCAGAGCCATGAATGTTACTGTCAGGAAACAATCAATTTGTAAAAAAATAAAAAGCAAGTTGGAGGAGTATCTAGAACAAAGTTTTTATAACCCTAAGGTTACTTCCCTTTTTCATAGGGGTATTGAAAAGTCTTCTGTTACCTTGCAACACTCTGATTTTGGGGATCTTAGAGAGGATTATTCCCGGTGTGGTGTTAACCAATGAAACTATTCTCTTTCAATATTAGAGGGGTTAGCAGCTCACCAAAAAGAGTTTTTTTAAAAGGCTTCTGGATTCGGTGAAGCCTTCTATGGTTCTTCTACAAGAGACTATGGTTTCTTCCCTTTCTTCTTGTGATGTTTTTCTAAAGATTAATATTTGTTGGAAATGTTGTGCATTGGATGCTTCAGGGTTGTTAGGAGGATTGCTTTTAGATTGGGACCCAGTAGTATTTGATTTTAAATATTACTCTACTGTGGCAGTTTTGATGGTGGAAGGTAAATTATTGGGTCTTGGTTCTCCTATTAGAATCTTGAATGTATATGGCCCGTACAACCAAAAACAGTTGTTTTGGGAAAAAATTATAGTTGCATGGTTGTTGAACCACCAAGGACTCATTTTGGGAGGTGATCTCAATTTAAATTTATACGTACAGGATATTTGGGGTGATGGAATGGTTTTTGATCCTCTTCATGATTTTTTCACTTCTTTCTTTGAAAGTGTTGGTTAATCTGATATAGCTCCAAGCATTCTTATTCTCACTTAGTCTAATGGACGAATAGGTTATGCAGGAATTGCAAAATGATTAGACATGTTTTTAATGACTGATGTTTTATGTGATACATTGGGGAGATTCAAATGATGTTCTGTATCTACGGGTTTCTATAATCATGAGGTAGTGCTTGAATTGGATGGAGATAAATCTTTAAATTTTTACCCTTTAAAATTTTATAGGGTATGGTTGGAAGAGTCTTATTTCTGTAATTTGGTGGAATAAAAGTGGAAGGAGTTTTCTGCATCGGTTCAATTGCCTCCTATGTTGAGTTTCATTAAAAAAATTCTTTACTCAGGAAGGAGGTAAAATATTGGGAAAAAGAAAAGAAGGAGTCCTTGAAAGAATTGGATATGATTGAAAAGGAAATGGAGATATTGTAGGGTTTGGTGGATGAGGATTATTTCTCTATTTCTAGGAAAGAGAGAATGGCTCTTTTGTGGACTTAGGAGGAAAAAAATATTAGGAACATTGAGGAAACTTGGCATTTGGGATAACAATACTAATTTCTTTCATAGGTATGCAAATTAGAAAAGGATTTCAAATTGAATATGGGAATTAAAAAAATCATATGGAGATGTGTTAAATGATAAGAGAAGCCTCAATATTGAAGTTTTTAATTATTTCAAATATGCTTACAGTCAATAAAATAAATCTAACTTGGATCAACAAATTAAAGTTCTAAAAATAATCCCTAGATTTTTCAATGATGAAGAATGTTTGAGGGTTGGGGATGAAGTGGATCCGGAGGAAGTAAAGGGAGTGTTGTATTAGTTTGCAAAAGACAAAAGGCCTGGGCCTGATGGGTGGCCAATGGAGTTTTTTATACATTTCTTTTCTCTCTTGGGGGAGGAGATGACTATGGTTATTAATTAGTCTCACAGGTTGGGATAGGTTCCAAAGGGTTTGAATCCTACTTATCTTGTTATTATTCCCAACCGGGATAATCTCGAATAGTTCAATGACTTTTGACCTATTTCTAGTATGTAATATGTACAAAATCATTACAAAGGTCATCACAAAAAAGATAAGATCGACTCTAGGGAAAGTTATCACTGAAGAAGAGTTTGGATTTTTTCCTAATAGGAAGATAATGGACACTATAGGTATTTCTCAGGAATGTTTACATTCGATCAAGAAGAGGAAGTTACAATATTTTATTCTAAAAGTGTATTTAGTCAAGGCCTATGACTGAGTGGATTGGACTTTACTTAGACTCATTCTTATGCAAATTGGACTTCCTTATGAAGTTATAATTTGGATTATGAGATGTATTTCTTCAACAAGTTTTGTAGTGTTGTTGAATGGTTCTCTATATTCTTCTTTTTGTAATAGTAGGGGACTTAGACAAGGTTTTTTTAATTATTTTTCCACTATTATTTTTGTTGGAGACTGATGGGATTAGTATGTTAACACAAGAAGGTAAATTGAGAAAGAAGATAAAAGTTATAAGAGTGTCTCCCTCTCTTTATATTTCTCATTTATTGTTTGTGGATGATATCCTTATTTTTGGGAATGGATCAAAGGAGGAATAGTTGCAGTACAAAGAGATTTTCAACTTATTTTGTGAGGACTTAGGAATACTGGTGAGTAATCACAAATATCATTTCTCTTATAACTATGAAGATGAAGACTTATGTGATCAAATTGTTTCTATCCTTCCTTTCTCAAAATCATCTATTAATCAAGGATTTGGGTATCTTGGTTTTTTTCTTAAACCAAATGCTTATCGAATCGAGGATTGGAACTGCTTAATAGATAAATTTGAGAAGAGTATTAAATGCTGGTCTTTTAGATGGCTATCTACGAGAGGTCGTTTGGTGTTGGCTAATGCAGTTTTACAGAGTATTCATGTGTATTGGTTTTCTTTATTCCTTCTTCCAGTAACTATTATCACACTATTAATAAGGATAATGTATAATTTCTTGTGGGTTGGCCGTCTTGAAATGTCAAAGTTTCATTTAGTTTCTTAGGAGAAAATTGTGCTTCGAAAGAATTTGGGTGGGTGGGGTTTAAAAAATATGAGGTGGTTCAATATGTCCCTGTGTGCAAAAAGTATGTGGAGAGCCCTTTTCAATCCTGGCTTATGGAACAAGGTAATTTGTGCAAAATATATCAGGTCTTGTTCCTTGTATGAATGGATCAGAGAACCAAATTTGAAGTTGTAAAGAGATTCCTTCACTTGGAAAATAATTTGAGAGATCTTTGCTTTATTAAGCAGTCATGTTAGTTGGAAGGTGGGTAGAGGAATTCAAGTATTTGTGGGCATTGATCCTATATCAAGCATTTATGGGAGTGGTTAAATTTAATTTTATCTCATCTCATAACTTCATAAAATAAATATTTAGGTTCTTTCTAAGATAAAGAATTCTGAGATTTATAATGGTGGTTATTGGCTCACAAATAGGAAATTAATCTTTCTGTTTAGGTAGTGGATGAATGGAACAAATTCATATTTTCTCTTTCACGTGCTGGGATCCTTCTTGAATATAGGGGTGACAATATTGTTTGGGACCCAAATTTAGAGTTTGGGCAAATGACTGCAAAGCTTCTGTATAATGTCATTGTCGAGAATAGAAGTGGTGGTGCTTTGGAATGGTGGAATAAATTTATTTGGAAGAGCCATATCCCTTTAAAAATCAAATTTTTTTGTTGGATAGCGTTGAATGACAACATTTTAGTTAGGGAAAATTTAAAATATCGTGGTTTTTCTGGTCCTGGTTATTGTTATATGTGCAGGGAAGATATGGAATCAATCTCTCATCTCTTTTATTAGTGTTCCTTTTTCAACTCGGTTTGGATGGAGGTTTACAACATGGTTCAATTTTTTTTCTTGGAAAGAAAATTGCTTAGATGATAGTCTATTCAGATGGTTTCATAGAAAGGAACAATTTAAGGATCTTCCTTTTTTAATTTTCTGGGATATTTTGAAGTTTTGTAATAGGTGTATTTTCAAGATGTTGTGCCTTCTCTCCCTATCATAGTTTTAAATATTTATGCATCTATATATAAATGGAGAAAGGTAGAAGTCAAAAATCCCAAAAAGTAAGTTTATAAGGCCTTCTCTCTTGGAGGATAATCCCAATGGTTTCTTTGAAGGGGCACAAATGAATGGTTGGTGTGGTGCAGGAATGGTCATATACCTGAGAAGGGATCATATTATAAAACTTAAGATGAGAATTAGAAAAGGGACACACACTGTTGTTGAAATTATTTCTCTTTGGGTTTTTTTTTGATTCGCAAAGAAGAGAGGACTTATGGATTTATATGTTTATGGTGACTCTAAAGTCATCATTGATTGGGAAAACAAATTAACTTCTATGTAGTCTTCAGGTTTATCTGGTTGCATGAGGAGAGTTAGGTTATTATCTCAGCACTTTCAAGTCATATATTTTAGTCATATTTATTGTTGCTTCAATGCGGAGGTTTGGATGCCTTATCAAAAGATTTTGTTGGGGAAACATTTGGATACATTAAGTGTTCAAAATTCTTGGATGGCCTGAAGATTGATTCTGTCTTATCATATTTTTTGACGGGACTATGGGTTTCTCTTAGTCAGTTTAGATAGATTTCTTGTTATTTTTTTGTTGTTTGATGGATGGTGTATATATGAAATATGTTTTGTAGTAAGTTTTCTGGTTATGGGTGGCGTTGTTCACAAGGAAAGTATATTATTATGAGGTAAGAAGGTTGTGCATTTTTTTGGGTTGTTCAATTTTTTTTTTGGTATGGACAATTGGAGAAGAAGGAAGATTAATATGTAACTTTGATTCTATATTTGAATAACAAGTTACATGTTTTTTTCTTTTGAAAAAAAAAGAAAAAAAATCAACAATTAAATAAAGATAAGTATATTTTCCTTAGTATTACTGAACATAAGTTTGTATAAGTTTCATATAACGGAGGCTTGAAATCATGATGAAGGTGGTTTGCTAGAATGTAGAATTACAAGGTGGCCTTCTATTATGATATTTGAACATGAAAATTTTAGTCATATGTCACTTTGTTTCAATTTTGAAATTTTATTGATAATTTTTTTAATATGATATTAATAAAGATATTCAAAATTTTAACCATGTTTATGCTTATATATATATACATAATTGAATCATTCATTCTACATATTAACATATTGTTAAATGTCATATATTTTTAACTATTTTTCAATTATATTAAACATAGTTATTGTTTGTTTAATAACATTACATGACATAAAATTTTCAATCTGCTAAACATGATAGATAGTTATGTTAGGGTTAACCTTGACTCGGGATTGAGTCAAATGTGGTTAGGTCTAGCACATGGTTTGGGAACATGGTTTGTTGTAGCCCATGGTATTGTCCCATGGTATTGCATGTGATTAAGCCTTTATAAGGCTTGAGGAGGCTCCATTGTATAGTGGTCTGGAGGTGAGCGGTGGCTAGCTCATTTGGCCCGGATGGCCGGTTTTGGCCATGTAATGAAGATCTTCATTGGTGCTGGTTTTCCCCGCATGGGGTTTCCAGGGTATATTGTGTGTCTATCTTGAATGTTGATTTCAATGTTTATTTCAGGCTCATTATTATGTTAATGTTGCTCGTTTTTACCTAACAAGTTATTATGTTGTTTACATAGTATCTTTGCTAGGACTTTGTATTCAATGCAAAACAACTAATAATATGAAAATCATTGAAAACAATATAAGGCTTTTTTCTAGGAACTGGGATTGAGTTGAATTGGATATTCTTTATCACTTTGAACATGTGTTTAGTTACTTATTTTGGTATTGATTTGTAACATGACATATGTAAAAAATGAGTAAGTTAAGTAATATATAAACTCAACCATTTTTTTTGAAATTCTTTCCTAAATTTGGTAAGATTTTTGTAGAAAGTTATAGTTCCACTTGATATATGAGAATTTTTTCCATGGATATTTTCCCTTGAGGGGTTTTAGCCCATTTTAAGAAGACCTACATAGCCAAAATTAAAAAAAAAGAGTGGATCAGGAAAAACTTAACCTCGCCACGAAAAAATAGACTCACTTGAAAGATTAAGTTTTTTCCACTTTTTAACCCACTCTATTTAAAAAAGGGTCTTTTGAGAATTACACCCACAATACAAGAATGAAAAATTAATCTAACTTGGAAGTATACTAAATTGGAGTGTCATGTCATGGTTGGTTGATTTTTAGTGAAATAAGTCATTTAGAAGTTTCCTATTGTTCTTATCATCATCATCATTTGATGTAACTTCTTATATGTTCCATTATGACATACTTGATAATCTCTTTCTATCTTTGATTAATAATAGATCACTTTTGCATGAGATTGTTGAGATCCTCTTGTGTTGTAGTTTGAATATTGACAAAGAATTTTAACCATGTTAATTCACTTTATTTTATCTTTGATATTGATATTAGTTGCAAGTGATCATGCTAGGTGAAAATTACGCATCTTTGAAAATCTTGTTTAGAATATTAAAGTGATAGGTTCTTTACTTGAAACTTCACAAATATACAAAGTTTAGAAAAAAAACATACCACTTCAATATATTAGACAATTTTTCCAAAAAAATACAATATAATACTCACTAATATTTTACATGTCTTAAAAAACAAGTGTTCAATACACTTCTTTTAAACAATGACATTATACATGGTATTACATTGATTGAATATGATTAATAGGTAAATGAAACATTACATTTATACGTTTTTCATGAGTTTGTAATTTGCATTAACTTGGCTGCACTTCTTGGAAACAACATCCATTGTGTATGATTTACCTTTATTAAATTTGGTTAATAAGTAAATGTAATATAGCCTTTATATATATTTCAAATTTTTTCAATTATTTGTTTTAGAAAAATATATTTATATTCGATATATTTGAGATAAAAATCAAAATATACATATACACTTTCGAGAGTGAACTCGAAACATAGAAAGTACAGGATGCACTACCTACTTTCAATGTTTAGAGAATAGAAAACAACGTATTATTGTCCTCTTCTAGTGCCATGAACACATTATTAAGCCATTCTGAGCAACAAAGGAAACCTACCTCTTGTGAGATTGAAAGGATCTCAACAAGAGCTTACATTTATTGCACCAAGAGTAGTGAGGTGCTCTATATCCTAGTATGGGGAAGATGTTGTCATGTTATGTAGTGTTATGCAACATTTAAAAAATTGAAAAGTAATATAAAAAATTCATGTCAGCTCATAAAATAAAAAAATTAAAACCAACATAGATCCATCTTAAACCCAGATTTATCAAGCACTCAGAGAGACCAAATTTATTGAGATGTAAAAAATTAAGATAAAAAATTACACCTCAAGGATTTGGATCCCTCTCGGTGCATGATAGATTCATGTTTAATATGGATATATGCTAGTTCTATTAAAATTTCAAAAGCATCAATCATAAAATCAGTCAATGATTAATACAAAGATCATTCCATCTATGAAAGGGGAGCACCTCCTTTAAATTCGAGTTTAGTTAGGGTACCCCCCTGCAGAAACACAACTTCATCAGACAATTTGTTTGCATGTTTATTGAATTCATGATAGATGTGTAAAATATATAAGCTCAAAATACCCTTTTACCTCATGAACTTGATTCATAATAGGATCCAATCCTAAATTATTAATATTACACTTGTGATTTTTTAAACCTTTTTCTGCTAGATAAAAATAGAAGGACCCAAGGGCATAAAATTTAGATTGATTATTTGAACCTTTCACAATAACAATCTCAACATAAAGTAATGTGGATAGTTATGAAAAAGTATAGCCCCTACTTCACAAGTTCCAAGCACTTCTTGGTTTGCTCCATTAAAGAAGCCCCAAGGAGTCTCCTGATCAATGCAAGGCATCAACACATATATAGTGTAGCACTCCTTGGGAGATATTTTAATTTCTTGAAGTGCCAATCTAATCTTATGGGATACTATAGAAAAATATAAGACTCAATCGTGAAACAACATTTGATTTTGAGACCACTAAATCCCATAAACAAAAAGACAAGGAATAACCGTATATGCATCTATTGGTAAGTCAACCTATCAAACAATACCCCAAATACTCCTCATCCCATTTTGTTTTACTAACAATTCCTTTAGTGACCTCTTTCCATACTTTTATGGAGAAATAACAATTCACAAACAAATGGTCGATGGTTTCACTATAGTTATTGCAAAGAAAAAAACTCCCTAGTCCCACCGAATTCCTCTTTTGTCCATTATCCCAAATTAATAATGTGTTTGTAAGCGATAGACAAAGACAAAATCTATTTTTTAATGGACATGAATGCTTCCAAAAAGGTTTCCACCACCAAACTCTCTACTCTTTCATATCCTCCTCAACTCAAGCTACATAAATACTAGTGCCCATATTTCTAGGCCAATTGTGTTTTTCCTCTTCTAATATTTTATAGACCTATGGTAGGGAGAATTTACACATTTTCCTCACACTTTTGTTAAGTCCCCTTGTAAATTTAAACTATATAAAGTCTCCTATCCTTGCGTCTAAGAATTCATATTCATCTAAGAATAAACATCCATTAAAAATGAAATCCCTTGATCATGAATAGATTCCAATCGTGCCTCTGATAATTTGAAGTTTCCCTTAGCTCCAATCTAAGTATCTTCTCTGATTATCACTTTGATGCCATTCCCAAATTTCCAAGTTGTCTAGTTGACTAAAAAGGATAGTCATTTATTAATTCTCCCCATACTATAAAGTCTCCTTGAAAGCTGTTTATTGTATTCTAAACCAATTATCCATGGTCAATCTCCTCTAATACTTAGATTTTAAAATTCTTCCACAAAGACCTTCATTAATACCATTATCCACAAAATTTTAGCAAGAAGGGATAAACATGAATAATATTTACTATGCAACCCCTTTCTTCCTTAGGATTTGCAAGTCTTGACCACTTGAACAAGGGTACACCCTCCTTTTCCTTCTTTCCAGTACACAAGAAACTAAATTTCTTCTTTCTAATTTTATTGAGAATTCCCTTGGGGATATTAGCTATTGACATTCAATACACATGGATACTTTCTAGTAATAGCTTGAATAATACCAAGTGACCTCCTTGATGTTGATGTCTTTGTAACTTCGGAATATATTCTGATGTATATTATCATTGTATGTTGTTGTACCCCCATTGGGGATGTGTGTTACCCCTTTACATGATGTATAAATTGTGTCTTGAACTTGAGGTACAACCTTTGTTGTAAGTCAGGGAAATAGTCCCCAGTGTAACATCATGTAATATGTAATTGTTGTCTCTCTAGGAGAAGTGGGACCCATGTGAGATGACATGTAGCCTCGAGTCTTATATTTGGTCAGTTACTTGAAAGGCTATAAATAGGGAGGCGCTCTCCCTCATTTATACACACCTCACAAACTCTCTAAGGCGCATGAGAGAGAGAAACAATCAGAGGAGGAGAGAAATATAGCTGCTAAACATTTATTGTTACTGCTTTTGATCATCTTTCTATTCCGAAGAAGTTTGTGGGGTTTTCTCCTTTATGGTTTCCCCGATGAAAATATTTGTGTCTTATGTATCTTTTATATCTTATGCATTTTGTTGTACTTGTTATTCTTTCAGATAAATATCCTATATAATCTAATCATATCTTAAGAAAATATAACATGGTATCAAAGCCTCTCTAAAAGAAGGTACTATGCAGTAGCGGGAACTAGGGCTTCCTAGTTGAAGGTGTTCTCTCCATAAATCATCAAGCAAGGAGGGATAGGCTAAATCACATCAATAGGGTGCATTTGTTGGTGGTAAAAATTTATGAATCAGAGAAGTTTCACTGTGCAGCTGAAGTACAACTACAATGGCAACAAATGGAAATTAGGGTTTCATGCCTGAAAACCCTAGAAGACTGAACTTAGTCATTCTAGAAATTTCTCTATAACGCGAGATTGGAGAAGTCTCAGAAGCCAAAAATTTTACAGGATGAAGAAAAATTCTTTCTATACCTTGTGTAAATGTTTCATCCTTAGAATCACTATACTTCAAGCGATATGGCTCCTACAAATCAGGCTTCCAGCCTCCTACAGAATACAGTCATAAATAGGTGACCTAGGGAGATTTACTATATCTCAGGATAGGAAGGTCCAAATGAAATTTTGAAATATGTTGCAGGTAGGGCATGGAGTGTAGTTTCTGTGGTACACTTTTTAGACCCAGAATGAAAAACAATAACATGTGGAAGTCCATACATGTTTTCTATTCTGAATAGTCCCCAAAACAATCACCTTGGGAAAATCAGAATAAGCCCCACTTGGAAAATCTATTTCTTCTATAACCCGTGGGTTTGGAAAGAAGACATATTAGGATATCTGAGTGAGAAGTTGCAGACTGTAAGGATCTGAAACTTCAGAGATACAGAAGAATCAATTTCAAACATTTATGCAGAAGAAATTGGAAAGCTAGGGCTTACTGTTCCGGGAGATTCCCACCACTATTTTCAGAAAAGAAGTACATTGGACAACTCTCCTTAAAGAGGAAAATATTTTTGTCCAATCAGAAGTTTGAAAAATTAGGGTTTCTCTGACAAACCCTAGATCAGCCAGCTCCAGAACCAAGTCAGACACCTCAAATCAGTAAGATATAAAGTTTTTCTATTTACATTTGAGGTTCTCATTTCAAAATGACTAATCACACGCAGATTGATGACAAGTTTGGTGAAGCTGACATATTCCGAGTATGGAAGTATAGGACCTCTGTGATCCTTGAAGAAATTGACTTGTATTAGTATTTCAGTAAGGAAGTTCTAAGAGCTAGAGGGAGATGAGGGTAAGGTTAGAGCCAAGAGAATCATTGCATATTCTATTACCTATCATCTCATCCCTCACTGTATCATCCTTGAAGACACCAAAAGGAAGTGTTCAATGCTATGATGAAGCAATCTAAGAGGAATAAGATATTGCTATAACCACCTTGAATGACCTCCCAAGATCACGAGATTCATTCATTCGAGGAATGTGTGCCACAAGGAAGTGATTACCTTCAGCAGACTCTGGGATGAGTTCACAAAAGAAAAAACTATACTCATAATAAGAGAAGATAATATGGGAGCAACTGAAGATCAAGATCTCACAATTCAAAGAAGATCCCTCAAGTGATGCGGAATATGAAGGACTCAATTCTTGAAGAACCTCTTATCCATATTAGCATTTGGATAAGAAATGATGCTGTTATGAATGAAGAATATGATGAAGCTGAAGGATTAAGAAGGAGTCTACCCATGAAACAAATAAATATAAGTATTCAATTGTAATTTTATGATATTATTTGGTTATACATTTGTTTATATTCAGTTGATGTTTGAGTATTTTTCATTTATACTACTGAATTGCACATAATTGATAAGAAGTCAATGATGGTGTACGTCAGTCCATTACTACTTAGCTATATTGAAACCTCTTCACTGGCATATTAGGAGCATTACACACTCTTAATAACATTGGGGTAGAATGCATCTAGAAGTTACTGTATGTATACATGATATGGATGAATGTTGTAGCATTGGCTAAAATAGTCGCATGGCTATGCGACATATATTTGGAAATATTAATATGTTTTGGAAATTATGATATGTTTCTAATCATGCAATTGAACTTGAATTGTATATCATTCCAAAGAACAAGTAACAATAGTTCAAAAGAGTAACGTGAAGCTTCCTCGGTCAAAGACACCATGGCGGAAGAAAGAGCTTCATAAGAATATAAAGAAAATGATAGATCCACCTCGAGAGATGAAGAACACATTCGTCACAAGAAATAATAAAATATTAATAATAGTATGATGAATGTGATAATTTATATCCACAGGAAGATCTAGGAGCCTTAGAGAAACTCAAAAATCGAATTTGGTGCAAAACCAACAAAAAACCATTAAATGAGAAGCAATTTACACATGCAATGTGAACATAAATAGGTTATATTTTGACTGTATAGCATAAAAACATGTTATTAACATGTTTATATTACATTAGAAGTGTTTCATGAGGCTTAGGAATCCCAATGTGACTGTACAAATGAACTTGGCCAAATTGGCCTCAATGTCCCCTAGGTGGGCCAAACACGCTCCAAATCATCCCAAATGGCAATGAATTTCTGTGTAGAGGTGGATGAGGTGACATAGGGTCATAATACACCTTTTCATGAATGGGTGTGGAAAACTAGGTGGTTTAGAGGCTCTAAGTGGCATTAAATGCACCAAATCAGCTAAAAATGGACAAAATCCACCTCTAGCGCTCCTAGTCAACCAAACTGTCCACATTCAATGAATGGGAGTGCACCAGAAATGATGAGGGTGCAAATGTGGATGTTTTACTAAGCTGGAGCACTCATGTGGGTGTGAATGCACCAATTTAGCTTGTTATTGGTCCAACTAAGCACCCTAAATCCAAAACCATAGTGTATTAATGCAAAATGCAATAAAATTGACTAATGTGTTAAAATAAGGCACTAAGGGGTTGGATTACTTATCTAACACCCTCCATTAACCAAAAAATTAGTACAACTCATAAAATGAAAGAGGCCTTGGAAACAAAGGCTCAAGTCACCTCAATTACATAATTCAAAAATTTTATTTGTCCATATGAAGCGAGGAAAAAGAAGGAAAATCACATGGGACAAAACCTTCCCTCAAGAATGGACATGGGGATGAAAAATGAAACAAATAGTATAAAATAACCATCCATCACTCACCCCAAGAAAATATCTCATGTAAGTGAAGGTCTTCTCTGTGAAAGTCTTGGTGAAAAAGACGACAGTTTTCTCGGTGGATGCGGAATACTGCAGTGAAATCACCCTATCACGCACTAAGCCCTTGATGTAGTGCATATGGATCTCAATGTGATTTTTCCTGTTCCTATGAACTGGATCAATATATATTTTGATGGCACTTTGATTTTCCACCCAAATGTTGGTAGGAGAATCAATCATGACACCAAATTCCCGAAGAATTCCCTGCAACCAAACACACTATGTAGCTGCATTGACTGCTGCCCTGTACTTGGCCTCTGCTGATGAAAGTGAAATGGTGTGCTGTTTCTTACTTGAACAGAAAATGGGACCTTAAATAAGCATAAATACAAAACCTGAAGTTGATTTTATGTCAGTGGGATCTCCAGCCCCATCCGAATCAGAAAACCTAGCTAGTTGAAGTGAAGCACTAGCCGAATAGTGCACCCCGAAATTCTTTTTACCCTGGACAAAATGAAGAATTTATTTGGCTGCCTTCGAATGGGGCTCACATGTCTGGTGCATATGTCTTGTTACAACACTTACATCATAAGATAAATCTAGTCTTGTATGTGTAAGATAGAGCAAGCTGCAAACTAGTTTCCTGTAGAGTGTAAAATCTACCAATGGAGAATTGCCAAATTCATGCAATTTGATGCCAGAAAGAAAGGGAGACTTGGATGCCTTACACTCAGCCATGTTAAAATTACTTAGCAGTTTTGAATCCTACTTTGGTTGTCTTAGCATGATTCCCCTTTAACTTTTCTCAATTTCCAAACCCAAAAATTTCCTTAGCAATCCTAGATCGGTCATGGAAAATTCAATATGTAAAGATGAATTAATTGAACCAATTGAAGTGGTGCAGCTCCCTTTAGTTAGAAGGACATCAACATAAAGAACAATAACCTGACGAATAACATCATGTTTCCACAAATATATTAGGATCTTATTTTCATCTAGTGAAGCCAATAGAGAGCAAGAAAGCATCCATTTTATCATACCAAGCCCTAGGGGCTTGCTTGAGTCCATATAGATATTTCTTCACCCTACAAACAAGTGAAGGGTCCTATTGGAAACCTTTAGGTTTCTGCATGTATATCTCTTCCTGTAGCTCACCGTGTAGGAATGCACCCTTGACATCCATATGGTGCACTTTCTAACCCTTACTAGATGCAATTGCTAGAACTATTCTTATGGAGTTCATCTTTGCAACCGGTGCAAAGGTCTCGGTATAATACACACCATGGAATTAAGAGTAGCACTTAGAAACTAATATTGCTTTGTATTTTTCATCTGAACCATCAGCATAATTTTTGGTTTGGAATATCCACTTGCATTGAACAAGCTTCCTCCTGGGAGGAAGGGGAACCAATTCCCATGTCTCATTCTCTTGGAGAAAATGGAAATATTATTCCATTTCTGTTTTCCATCTTGGGTCATTACAATATTTTTGATGTCTTTGGGTTAGATCCAATAATTATATAGCAGTGCTCAGCAAGAGCACTATCACTTGCAAAGAAAGCATTACTAGTTTGAGATCTAGTCTTCCTAGGATCTTGGGGATTTCCAGCCGATTCCCCTGCAACTTGTATGATTTTTTCATCCCACTTGGGCCTTGATGGTGAATGATATATAGAAATATCATTTACATCCATATCATCCTCAGGAATATAAAAAAAACAAAGCATGAATCATCACTTACATCATCAAATTATTGAGGAGAAGAGCATTCCCTCGGTGCAAGCTCAAAATATGATATTGGTTCCTCTTCGAATTGCGCACTTCTTTCAACAAATGTCTCGAGTGTGGAAGTGTCAAAGAGTTTGTAACCTTTTTTATCCTCACCATACCCAACCATGATGCATTCCTTTATTTGTGGCTTCAACACCTTCCTCTTTTTAGAAGGGATTTGAGCCCATGCTCTAGATCCAAAAATCTTGAAATTTGAGATATTTGGTTTATGGCCAAGCCAAACCATGCCTTGTAGGGAGTCATTCCTTTTAATGATTTGTGGAAGGATTTGTTTTGTATATGTGCAACATAATTAATGGCCTCAGTACATAGCTTGGGACTTAGATCCCTTACTTCAATCATGCAAGTGGCCATCTCCTTGAGAGATATATTCTTCCTCTTTGCCACACCATTTTGCTGTGGTGTGTAGGAAGTTGAGTGTTGTGTTTGTGTTGACAAGGGGTTCAGGATCAGTTAGTTGCATAGCATCACAGATGCTGCGCAAGCTTAGAAGACACCGCACAATAAAAACATAGCTCGTAAGGTAGAAGATAGGATACTTTTGAATATTTTGTGTCACTTTTTGTAATTTTGACCAAATTTTGTGGATATTGGTCATTTGTTGGTAGAATCAGTTAGGAGATAGTTAGAAGTGGACCATGAATGTAAAGGTGCAAGCCTATAAATAGAAGAAGAATTGTGAATGTAAGAATAATCTTTATTATGATTCATCTTCATCTAGAGAATCTTAGACTGAGAATTGAATTGCTACCTGTTTTGGATTGTGATTGATTGCGGAGAAGTAATATGAAAATACGAGGGTTGATCTAAAATACCGTTATCTTTTGTCTCTTCCTGTCTTTTATTTCTATTTCTGCAATCCAATGGTGAGTATGTGTGGCATGAATCTATGATGCAATGTTTACTGCTTATGAATGATGTTATCTTCTTAGATCTGTTTGTGCGATAGTATGGGTATTTCTATTATATGATGCGATTACTTCTGCTATGAAAGAATGATTTTGATCTGTTGAAGAGTGATAATGAATGGTTCTATGAATGATTAAGAAACTAGTCATATATGATAAATAAGTAAATGAATTGTTGATGCCCATAGTCCTCTTCTATTCTGCAGAAACGTGGTTCCATCAACCCTCCCTCGAACATCTTGGGTGATACTTCATCCACTTCGCGGGTGTTGCCAGACAGGGTAAAACCTGTTTGGGCTGGTGCTTAGGGAGATTGCAGCGAGTCGAGTGTCGAAAAAGTGGGAAACCTTATCGACTGGTTTTTGTTGGTTTAGTTTGTGCTAACAAATGGTCCCAGCAACATAACCATTTGTTGGCACAAACTCAACCAACAAAACCCATTCTATAGGGGTTCCCACTCTGTCGACACTTGAATTGCCATGATCTCCTTGAGCACCGGCCCATACAGGTTTTACATCGTCCGACAACACCCATGAAGCGAATGAAGTCTCACCTGAGATGTTTGAGGGAGGGTTGATGGAACCAAGTTTCCATAGAATAGAAGAGGACTATGGGCATTGACAATTCATTGAATTATTTATCAAATCTGACCAGTTGCTCAAATATCATTGATAGAACCGTTCATTATCACTCTTCAATAGATATCATTCATTCATAGTAGAAGTAATCGCATCATATAAAAAAAATAGCCATACTATCGTGCAAAAAAATATAAGAAGATAACATCATTCATAAGCAGTAAACATTGGATCATAGATCCATGTCGCACATACTCACCATTGGATTGTAGAAACATAAATAAAAGACATGAAGAGAAAAAAGATAGCAGTATTTTAGATCAACCCTCATTTTTTCATATTAATTCTGTGCAATCAATCAAAGATACAAAATAGATAGAAATTCAATTCTCAGTCTAATATTCTCTAGATGAACATGAATCATAATAAATATTATTCTTACATTCACAATTCATCTTCTATTTATAGGATTGCGCCTTTACATTCATGGTCCAATTCTAACTAACTCCTAACTGATTCTACCAACTAATGACCAATATCCACAAAATATGGCTAAAAGTACAAAAAGTGACACAAAATATTCAAAAGTAGTCTATCTTCCACCTTGCACTCTATCTTTGTCTTGTGCAGTGTATTCTAAGCTTGCGCAACATCCGCAATGCTGCGCAACTAACTTATCCTCAACACCTTTCAAACATATGAGCAAGTTGCTAAAGTATTGACCAATCCTCTATCTCAAGTAAAGTTTGAATATTTCTGTGACAATCTTGGTGTACTTAGAAAAGACTTTCCTCACAATGAGGAACAGTGATGGGACTACAGATAATGAATATATGGATCTTCTTTGAAAAAGGAGGAACGAGTTGAAGATATGGACTCTCCTCAGAAAGGAAAAACAGGTCAAAGACATGAACCTTCCTCATACAAAGGGGGAGCAGGTTGATAATATGAATCCTCCCAGGAAAGGGGGAGTGATGATGAGACTGAAATCAATAATGGGATGATAGTAATGCTCTAGAATGAAAGAATCCAAGTGCACTTGAATATGATGACAAAATACAACATTCACTTGTGGATGATAGTATCCTATCTTGAGGATGACAAGTATAACACTTTGTGCATGAGAGTGGTCCTTACTAGCTAAGGATGGACCTAAAGATGTTACTATAGCATGGAGAGTACCCACATTCATTTGTGGATACTATAGAATAACACTTGCTCAGGAGTGGTCCTAATCTTAGTGGTTGTTGGCAGGCAGTTTTGAGGAAGATAATCTGTGCATCACCCTTGGTGATGCGCAAGGCCAAAGATGATGTGCAAGATGGATGATGATGCACAGGGTAGGGAAGTCAACAAAGAGTCATGTTGGTTAGGATTTGTTAGCAATTGGTCATTATTTTGTAGTTTTTGGTCCGACGTAGTTAGGAAGTTGATTTAAGTGGACCATTTTGTAAAAGGCGCAAGCCTATAAATAGAGATAGGAATGTAATGTGATGATCACCTATGAGCGATGTCTTGATATTGTGCTTATGATCAATGTATTGGTATTGATCTAATGATGATTAGTGAATTCTGTTCTATAGAAGACTTATAATTTTTTTATCACAACTACGAAGATGTTTTGAGATCCTTTTTTTGATGCAAAAGTAATATGAAATGACGGAAGTTGATGGAAATACTGTATTTTATCTCTTTCAATTTTCCATGTGTTGAATGATGTAATGAACCAATATCATAGCATGATTTTTCTATATGAATGATGAGATATTTTTGTGTTTTAAATCATGTTATGATGATCGATCTGTTTATGAGTAATTATCTTGTTGCAATATGAATATGTTAATGTGATTTCATTGATGGTATGGATCTATGATAGTAAACCCTTGTTTAGATTTCTAAAGTAATGTTGCGATAACCAGGTAGTAGATGCACAAACCCTCCTTCTTACTATGGAAATGTGGTTCCAACAGTTCTCCCTCGAACATATCAAGTGAGACCTCATCTTCTTTGATGGTGTTGCTGGACATTGTAAAACCTGTCTTGGTCAGTGCTCAGAGAGATCATTGAGTTAAGGGTGTCGAAATAGCGTGAGCCCCTGTCGACGGATCTGTGTCAACAAATGGTTTCATTTATGGGACCATATTGCGAGGAGAAGGAGTATATGTTGTGGCATCCGTCGAGACGAAAGATTCAAGATTGGTTTGATTAGAAGGCTCGAGAATTTGTAGTGGAAGAGAATCAGAATTCAAGACTAACAACAGAAGATTGGTTGGGGAAGTATCTGTATTTTGATATCCACGAGTATTTTTCTCTGATTTTTTGATCATCTTGTATGAGTAGTTGGAACAATTTACCTATTGAAAGACAAATTTTCAAGGAGGAGAACCCACTTGCTGGACCCTAGAGCTGATCCAGCAGTTGCAGGAGGTATACAACAGAGCATCGAGGGCCATTGAAGTGTGAATTGACAACATCTTAGAGGGATAAATCATTGAGTTTGTAGTCGAAACAGTAAAGTATTATAGTGACGCTAAAAGAGAATTCTTCAAAGGACCAAGAGGTAGGTTTTTGTTATCATTGCAATTGTCAATTAAAATGCTAATTTGTGAAAAGGGCATATTGAAGATGAATTCTGACGAGTATAGATATGGTGTTTGAAGGTTGCGGGTACCACATAGATGAGGTTTGGATGGAATGATATGGGATAGATGGATGGAAGTTATGACGAGGTTGTGAGGGAAGCTAAGGAAGGACGTGGTCTTCTGCAAAGTGGGGCAATGTTTCAGCAGGAGAAGAGGAAGAGGACTGGGGAGAGTCCTACTGCATCCAACACAAAAAGCTACAAGAGAATATCACAAGGGACGAAGGGACCCTACAATGATGAAGGAGATGATCAGGATATGCCTGAGCCCAAGGAAGGACCAAACTAGAGAGACAAGGTTCCCACACCTCTGTGCACTGGTCCGCACTCCAGAATAAATACTAGCTCAACACCAAATTGTTCGACGTGTCATCAACACTCTAATAGTAGTGGATCAATGAACGTAGGAAGAAGGACTAGGATGGTGGGCGATTATGTAAAGTTACCTTTGTTTCATGGGAATGGGACCGAGGATCCCGAGCAATACTGGTTTTTAAGTGAAGCAGTCTAGACTGTAATGCTAGTGCTAGATGAGGATATGAATAAAGGTCAATTGGTGACAACTTTTCGGGGTCGCGCAATGGACTGGTACATGAAGCTTACGCAGGCTCCTATGGGGACCGCAAAGAAGACTTTGGCAGAGATCAGAAATGGGTTGATTGATGAATTCAGGAAGACCAAGTATGAATCGTAGTATATTATGGAGCTGAAAGAGATCAAGAAATATCCAAATAAATCAGTATGGGATTTTGATCAGTGATTCAAAATGATAATGGATAAATTTAGTTTTGGGATGAGTGAGGTACAATACAAGGAGATTGGTACTGCATATCACAATTCCTTTGATGTAGGAGAAGATTGTGACATAGAACGAGGCTTTGGAGATCGCAACAAAGCTGGAAACTTCACCTATTGGTGAAACTAGAGTTGGTATGAATCAGATCCAATCGCAACTAGCGAATCTAATGATCCAATTGCAATATATCAAGAAGGAAAGGGATCATTATGAGGAAATATAGTGTACTTGATTTCATGCGGGGAGATATCACAAGGATCAATGTCTAGATTTTCGTAATTATTTGTTGTTAAGAGCTCCAAATCCACTGAGTAATGGGGGCATGCCATGGTGTTGCATCTGTCAAGTTCATGGGAATCAAAATGAAGACTATATATATCTTCAAAATATGGTATCAAAGCCGACAAACTTGTATTGTACATTTTTTTGATATGTTGGTCATGAAGACAAGGACTGTCGAGAATACGATTTCATCCATGATAGGATGATGGATGCATATTATGTGAAAGGAGAAGAAAATTGATCGGTGGAGATTCCACCACCACAGAAACCACCACAGGTGGTACAACTGCAACCACAATTTGTGCCATAGTTACAACCACAATTTGTTCCATAGCCACAACTGCAGTTTGTACCGCAGTCGCATTTTTCTTCGATGCAACCATAGTGTAACCAAATATTGTATGATCCATAGAAAACACAATATAATCAACTATGGTATGCATAACCAAAACAGAATCTCTATCCACAAAAACAATATCAAAATCAAGGATTCTTTCGCAGAGGATTTCGAGGAGGACTAGATGAAGGTTTTGGTCGAGGAGGAGGATGAGGTCACGAAATGATGAAATTTTATAACTGTAGCGTATTGGGGAACTACCAAAGAGATTGAACAAACATGCAGTTGCAATGTACCTACTATACTACTGCCAATCACACAGTTGAAGACTATCCATAGTTGATTGCAAAGTGGTAAGCCAAGAATGTTCCACCACCGTAGAAGCAGAATTAGAATGTGAAATAGCTAGTGAATTCACCACCAAACCAGAACCAAGGGCCAACATTTGAGAATATTTCAGTAGAACCCAGAGTTCAGTCTACTGATTTTTTTATTATTACTCACTGAGGTGTGACAACAAGAGATGACGACCTGATCCCACAAGCTCGATTAGTTGGACAGAAAAGGTGCAATTTTATGTCGACACTGAGAGGGACACGTTCTTTGAAACACGCGACACCATAAGAAGAGATCCGGGTAAGCTACCTATTTATGAAATGCCCCCCTTTTTTTATTAAACTTTGCTAGCAGGACCATCGTGACAGCATGGTACCATGTAGAATTTATTTGAAAGTTGTCTATTGATGGCAAAATATCTCGATGCACTCATCAATATTGTGAGTATGTTGTATCGACCACAGAAGGGATGAAAGGAATATGTTGTGAATTTCCTACATAAGGAGAAAATTGGGAAACAGATGAGGTTGAATATCCATATTGGGGACTGTGAGGTAGATTCGGTTATTCTGGATCTAAGATCAGATGTTAAGATTCTGACGAAGCATATGTGGGAGAATATGGGGAAACCATAGATGGTTTGGTTCATGTACACCTGCGAATGGCTAACCAAGCTAGGGTGACACCGATTGGACGAGTACCACGTCTAGTAGTGGAGGTTGAAGGAATGAGGACTTATGCAGACTTTGATGTCATTGATATTGTTGATGAAGGAAGTTCGTATCCTGCACTACTGGGGATTGGATGGGCTAAATATAGTTTGGCAGTGATAAACTTCAACAAGCACGCGATGACTTTTGAAAACCGTGATCTCATAGTTATAGCCTCAATGGATCCAAGCAAAGGAAGAAGGTATATAGAAACAGTGAAAGAAGATGTTGTAGGAGGATGGGACCATGCGTACAACATCTCAAAAAATTATTTTCACCCTACTACCAATGGAGAGCTAGGCTAGTGAAGCTCTATCTCTGCATTTTTGGATTCTGACAATGCGTTGGAGAACTGGAAGAATCATATGCATGAGGTATTGATTTGGAAGTATGGTAGAATTACTCAGTCACCGCATCAAGTCACCATAGAGATTGTTGAGTTACCAACATATGAAGGATTTCTTGATTTACCTGAAATTTTGACTGATTTTGAAGAGAGGGTGTTGGAACCATAGAGGCTACTGGCGTTGGATGAAGCATTAAAGGATACCCCAACATGTTGGTGGACAATGCATACGAAGTCGATCAATTGGTGGTCTCTCTGTTGCAGGTTAATGGAAGTTCACTTCGGGGACAAAGAACAATACCAATTCGACAAGTAGGATGGACAGAATGATCCTAATGACAATTTGATTACATGCTAGATCATGTGGGTGTCGCACCCAAAGAATGAGTGGGTACATCCTTTTGTACACATGCTGGGATAAATGTCACGATAATGGTTGTATTGGTTGATATTAGAAGAGAGATAACAACATGGGAATATTTGGCACTCTATTTTAGTCACACCTTCATCTTTGTAGATGCTAATCCTGTGATTCATAGTGCACTATAACATATTTGTGATGTTGTTTTGGAAGTAGTTCTAGTCACATACCCTATGGACCCGCATGAAGCACCAATGATGTATTCGATGATGGAGTGTTACAACATAACATGAGGGCCCGATGATGGCTGAGACTGAAGGAACATCAACATTTCATAATATGATGGAAGTCGAGATATTGCAACACCAGAAATGCCGAAAGATAGAGTTAATCAACCATTGAAGATTCAGAAGGACAATATTGGGATACAGGAGGAACCAAAGTTTGCAAATATTAGAGACTTGGAATGAAGAAACGATGGAAAATATCATTGATATGTTGCATGAGTTTCAAGACTTGTTTCCGACTAAGTTTTCTGAAATGAAGGGGATCTTAGGAGATTTGGGAGAAATGAAAATACCACTAAATCCATATGCAAAACCTGTGAAGCAGCAACCTTATCGCCTGAATCTGTGATACAAGGAAATAGTAAATGTTGAATTCGACAGAATGTTAGATGTAGGAATCATAGAACCAGTTGAGGAGTCATAGTGGACTATTCCTATGGTTGTGCAAGATACAAAGATAGGTGAGGTTCAGATCTGTGTTGATCTCCAAAAACTTAATGACGCATGCCTTCGTGATCCATTCTTGACATCCTTTACTGATGAAGTATTGGAAGGGGTAAGTGATCAATAGATCTATTCATTCATGGATGGATTTTCTGGATATCATTAGATCAAGATTGCGAAAGAGGATTGACATAAGACAAATTTTGTGATAGAATGGGGATACTTTTAGTACACGGTGATGCCATTTGGACTCAAGAATGCACCTGCTATATTCTCTAGGATTGCAGTTGTTGCTTTCAAATATTTTATCCAAACGTTTTTGGAAATATACATGGATAATTGGATGGTGTATGGGTTGGTAAAGGATCATCTTGCAAATATGTGAATGATGTTGGAGCGATGTCGACAACATCAGATTGCGTTGAATTTGAAGAAGTGCATATTTTGTGCGCCATTTGGGATGTTGCTGGGGAACATTTTTTGTAACGAAGGACTTTTGGTCGATCTAGGTAAGATTGTGCTCATTGTTTATTTTACACCGTTGACAAATGTGAAGCAACTTCGAGTGGCATTAGGACATACATAATACTATCATGAGTTCATCAGAGGATATACCACGATCACAATGCATATGGATAAGTTTCTAAAGAAGGATGAGTAGTTTGAATGGGATCATGAGTGTTAGGGAAGTTTTGACACTTTAAAGATGAAGATGGCTACAACACCGATATTGGTTTTTCTATATGGATGAAGGAATTCCATGTCCATGTTGATTTGTCATTAATCGCGTTAGGAGTGGTGTTGGCGCAGCCATGTGAATGGGATATTATTCATATGATGGATTTTTCTAGTTGAAAGCTATCATCTGCAAAGAATAATTATACCATGACTGAGAGAGAAGGGTTGGAAATGGGATACCCATTGCAAAAGTTTTGACACTAACTGTTGCGAGACCATTTCAAGATGTTCATGGACCTATCTACATTGAAATACTTGGTGAATAATACTATGTTAGGCTGGAAGATATGCCGATGGCTACTCCTATTCCAAGAGTTTTATTTCTAGATCATTGTGAATCCAAGTCGCTTGAATGCAGGACCTGACCATTTGTCATGAGTCAAGATAGGCAAAGAACCAACGAACATTGAGGACAGACTACCTCATGGGAAACTCTTCAAGATTGGAATGCTTGATGACTACTATGAGAAAATAGTTCTGTTTCTGGTGACATGAACGACAACAAAGGGGTTCACTACAAATAAGAAGAAGCAGTTGGTTCTTTGGGACACTTTTTTTTAGTTGATGGATGGAGAACTCTATAAAATGGGACCTAATGACATCTTCTGGAGATGTGTCCTACCGCACAAGTAGGAAATAAATTGGTAGAAGCACATGTGGAAGTTGCAGGAAGACACTACAACGGTCACGCAACTTCCAGGAAGTTACTTCGCGTAGGACTATGGTGGCCAACTCTCAATGGGGGTGCTAAAAAATATGAGAGGACTTGTGATGTTTTCCAAAGAACTAGGAAGCCATCACGAAGGGATGAGATTTTGTTAGTTCCTTAGCTGACCCTACAACTATTTTATAAATGAGAAGTGGAGGTTGTGGTATGAATCAACCTACTAGGTTAGAGAATCGGTGCATGGTATATCATCACAGTGATAGATAATTTGACAAGGTGGACAAAGGTCGCACCAGTTGTATATTGTACTATTGTGAATGCAACAAGGTTCCTATTTGATAATGTTTTCACTCGCTTTGGTTGTCCAAATATATTGATGAGTGATCAAGGGATTCATTTCATCAATCACACCATTAGTGCGACGACAGAGGAGCTCTGAATTCAACACATGTTGATGAAATTGTCATTGATGCCAACATGGACTTGCAGTGGCCCCACAGGATGTCATTGATGCCACCACCTTGCTGAAGATGTTGAAGACCCTGCCGATGATACTGATGACCCTGGAGATGGTCCTGAAGCCTTGATGGATGTTGGAGAAGCCCTAGGTAGGTAGAAGAAGCATTAAGGTGTTGAAAAAGAGAAAGCAAAGTTCTCCCTGAAGCATTGAACAAAAAATATTCTTGAAGAAAAGAAGCTAAAATGTTGCCATAAAGAAACTCAGGTCGGCTCCATTTAATATTAAAAACATCAAATGTTTTTTTTGTCGGCCCAATAAAAATATATTAGAAGTCGGATCAGAATTAAAATTAAAATAAAAAATAAAATATTGAATTGCATACATGTCGGCTCAGCAAAATATGGTTGAAAAATTAGTATAAATAGAGCACGAGTGCTCTCATTCTGAATAGTGAAATTTTCGGTGGAGCTCTGAGATTTTTGACTGAGGTAGACATAGCAGCAGACTGAGGAAATTTTTGGAAGCAGCAGTCTGAAATATCTTTTTGGTCTTGAACTATATATCCAACGAAGGTGAGTGTGCTCACTTGCACTAAAGTGAATTTCGTGGATATAGGTCTAAGATTTTCCAGGTCTCCAGCAGCAGCATCAAACAATGGACAGTTCACATGTTTTGCTCTGAATTTTTGGTACATACTCCACTGAGGAAGCTGCAGATAGGAAGATGAAGAGACCAAGGTCTGAGTGGCAAGAAGAGTATCTCTGATTTTTTTTCTTTTTGCTTGACTGAGGTAGAGAAATCATGGGTAAAATAAGAAATCACATCAACAATAGAGAATTGGGTTATATCTTTGATCTGTTTACAACTCATTTTTGGGTTTCAACCTTGTCATACACCAAGAAACTGGAGGAGTTTTTTTTTTTTTCACAGTCTGCATGCATTAGCAGCTGTCACAAATTGTAGATCCAAGCTAGATTAGAAACATAGTCTAGATTTTTAAGGGGACACCATTGTTGATCAGTTCCAAATTTCTTCCACAGTCTCGATTTTTCTACGAAGGTCTCCTCCTCAATACACAATCCTTCAACAACAATATCCTTTTATATTTTTTTCAATAGTCGTGAGTCTTGAATGTTTGCAGTAGTAGTTGAAGAGATTCGAGGTGTACAACACATCAAGGAACAATTTTTTTTTGGGGTATTTTTCCTTGTAGGTCTGGAGCTCGGATGAGGCATCAGTAGGCTCAAAGTTGCAGTAGCAGTAGATCTCATGATAGTTCGAATGTTTGAAGAGATGGGTGTTATATGATGGTTAACAGCCCGAGTTTCAATGCAGCAATAGCCTGAGGTTGTTTTGGTGATGAATGAAGAAACACAGAGGGTTTTGTACAGTCAAAATTTTTATTTACTGAGGACAGTTCAAAGCTTGATTATGACTTAAGGCCATTCACATAGTCTGAGTTTGAGGTCTTTTGTAGTATATTTCCAAAGTCAAAGATTGTTGTGTTTGGGCAGACATGCACTAAGTGTGATGACTTATGATGAAGATCCGAATTGAAGTAGTTGTGGCATGGTTGAGCAGCCCGAGGTTATACATAGTTTAGGATCAAGGTATGTATAACATTCATGAATGCACAATGATTGGATGATGCCCTAATGTACATTGGCATGCACAACAAATAATGTTTGAGGGTTTGCACCAGCACACAGTTTAAGATTCGAAGGCTCTCAGTGGTGAAGTATTGCAACAACTATAGAATTTCAGTCAAACAGTCAACAGTTTGATGACCTTTTACCATCATATATACAAGGTATGTAATGTGAATTGTGAAGTATTTTTCTGGGGTTTTATCTCTCTAATTTGGATAGTTAACTGAGGCAGCAAACCCTCTAGAAGTCTGGATAATGAGGTGACTGTACCAGCATTACTCAGTCTGCAATAAAATGTATGTACAGTGTTACGTGAAATATGTGAACAATGAGGTGTATGGACAGTTATGTACAATAAATTAAAATGATATAATAGTGTATGAGTAGTAAGGTATGCATCCTATAATGATGCTCTCCATTGAACACACAATCACAAATTGAAGTTTACCATACATCCCGAATTGGAAGTTTTACCAGCATATAGAAAACAGTTCAAAGGTGCAAGTTCTTGGTAAGGGTAAGGATGGAAGTAGAACTCTTCTTTCCATTTAGATTGCAATTTAAAGTGAAATCAATTTGTTGAGAGGATGGATGAATTGGAAGAAAGAACACAAACATAGAGCTACAGGATATGAATATGATATATGTGTGGACACACCCTTGATGATAAGTACAGACCTATGAAGAACTGGATTGAACAGTCGATATGAATGAATTTGGTGTTAAAATATGAGGCAAGAAAGTGCACTAAGTTTAAATGCAAATCCATAGTCAATAACTTCATAAGTATGAGTGATCCATCATCATTATCAGTGAATTTTCTGAGACAACAGAGTTTTGATTAGGCATCTAATGAGTTACAAGAATGACAGAGTAAATGTCTAGTGAGGTGCAAGATTGATAGAGTAAATGTCTGGTGAGGTGGTAGAATAGAAGCTATAGAACTTGTGAGACACATTGTGAAGACATCAGTAGAAATATTGAGAAGGTTTGGAGCAAACTTGTAAAGGATTCCATGCAATTGACAGTGAGTACATACAGTGAATGTGCAACAAAACAATGGTATATTGATGTGCCTAGAAAAGGTGATCCATTGATAAAAGCAGACCTTTGAGTGATAAGAGTAGACCTATATGCAGATACCTAATATGAAAACAATCATGTATACAGTGGATATGTATACTGTGGTAAATGTTCAGTAAGTAATGTAGATCCATTCCTTATACATGATGATGCAAACCCCATGATGAAGATGCATGTTTGATGATGATTACTTGCTGACACATATAGTGACCTTGATGATGATCAGACCATGATGACATGTTCAGACCCTGATGTTTGATGACTTGAAAAGCAGTGTTGATAACATGGTTGATGAGTAGATGGCCAACAGTAGTGATGATGAGCAGACAACTAGCAGTGTTGAATACATGAGCAGATGAACAAGATGATTGATGTTTAGCAGATTCCAGAATGATGAGCAGTGTTACAGCAGAATTGATATGATGAGCAGCGTTGATGATGAGCAGATGAGCATGAGCTGAGACAGTTGACAGTAGATTAAAGAGACAAGTGATTGATGAGTTGATGTGACAGTAAGTTTTAATTGTAAACGCAAGCTTGTCTTGCATTTGAGGTTAGGATACCTCAAAACGTTCTTAGCAGGGTCTAAGAAAACCAGGCAGGGTCCTGGATGCAGAGTAGGTGCTCTATGTATTAGTAGGTGCTGATTTTGCCTAACGGTTGTAGCCGGACCAAAACTAATACAAAAAGATTACAAAATTATATGGTGCTGTGTTCTTTTGTGTTATGGTTCTTGATGATTTAAATGCTATGATATGTGAATGATGAAGTTTATGAAATAATTATGAGATTGGTAGAATAATGGAATGATGAATTGGTAGTTAAGTATGACAAGTTAAGCAAAGTTGTAAAATTGGCTTTACACTGATTCACCCCCTCTCAGTGTCTAACAATTGGTATCAGAGCCGGCCTTCGTCACAAGCCTAGCAAGCTTGAAGGAGATCCTTAGACACAATGGAGGAAAAGAAATAGTCATCAAGCAATGACGTGCATGTACTTGATATTACAGATTATTTTTGTTGGAGGAGCAAAATGAAGGCTTATCTGAAGAAGTTTGGTATTTGGGAAATTGTCATCAATCCACCTACTCCATCAAACAAGAAAGAAAAACCAGCTGCATAGAAGGAAGTGAAGAAGGACAACACTACAGCCTTGAATTTCCTCATGGATGGACTTCCCATCTCAGTAAAGGAAAGTGTAGGAGAGTACACTTTAGCAAAAGACCTATGGTTCAAGCTGGAGAGTGAGTATCAAAAGGCAAAACCAGAACCTGAAAAGACAGATAAGAAATCAGAAGACAAGCCCCCAGAAGAGCTCAATCAAGAAGAAGACAAACAAGAAGAGGACTCTAATAAAGGTATGGAATCTTGTGATTATAATAGCTTGTGTTATGAAATTGAGAAGGTTCTTGTAGAATATGATGAAGGGCTATCAAAGACCGCATATCAGATACATATCACGTTGCTAAATATTGATCTTAGAGCCAATTGGTTCCTAAGCACAGTGAAACTAAACGAGAGTGATTTCATGAAGTTCAAAAAGGAAATCTTGGACTCGTTGAATGAATATAAGCAGAAGACCATGTCAATGAAAGTGTTGCTCCTAAAGCTCAAAGACAAGGACAAAGAGTTGCGAGATCAAATTAAAGACAAGGATGCTGAAATTGAGCAATTAAAGATTGAATTGATCAATCAAAAGGTAGAATCAGAAAATCTTGCTCAAGAGCTTGAAGAAACTAGAGAGGTCAATCATGATCTGAAGACTCAGCTAGAAGAAGCCAAGAGGACAGAAGAAATCTTGAAGAATCAGCTAGAAGAAAAGGAGGAGACAGTCCAAAAGCTGGAATTGGAGGTAGTTGGTCTCAGGAAGAAAGGTAAGAAGAACGAAACCTTGGTCAAGCTCCATGACAGTTCAATTGTCCTAGATAAGATCTTAGATTGCCAAAGATCTCCACTCGACAAAACTGGTCTTGGTTACAAGAAGAACAAAGAAAAATATGAAGATGACACTTGGTCTCTGAAGACTCCAGAAGCAGGTCCATCAATGTCCAAAGCTGCTCCCCATGCACCTGCACATGACAACAAGGATTTTGGAAGTTCAAAGATGAAACAAGGAGTTAGGTCTGTTCATCAAAGAAAATTCATAAAGGAAACAACTACAAGACTCAGGTATGAAAATGGATTCAATGGTTATTGTTATTTTTGTTCTAACTTTGGTCATAAAGCTATGGATTGTAGATTATATGAAAGAAGAAGGGATGGAAGCCCCAATGAATCAGTTAGATGTTGGACATGCAATCAAGTTGGACATGTTGCTGCCACATGTCACAAATTGAGGTGCTACACCTACAGTGGGTTTGGACACAAAGCTCATGAATGTGCCAGTCAAAGAAGTCAAGTAAGAAGGAGTACTCCATACACATCAGCAAGAAGATTTGAAGATCAGAAGACAAATGTCTATAGTCAAGGACACTCTCAAGCATGGAGAAATGAAGTTGATCAAAGAAGTGTTGGAAGTTCCAACAGCTCAGTCAGATGTTGGTCATGCAACAACGTTGGTCACATTGCTGCACATTGTCATAAGATGAGGTGTTATAGCTGCAGTGGCGTTGGGCACAAAGATCAAGATTGTTGGAGTACACAGAAACAACCCTTGAGAAAATTCATATGCAGCTCATCAAGGAAAGCCAGTACAAATGAAGGAACAAATGCTCAAAGGACAGATGTCAAGAAGCAGGTATGGACGAGGAAGACCGAGCAGTTGCAGATAGGAGAAGCTGATCAGAGCAGGGAGGATGGCTTCCATACGGCAAGCCAAGTGTAAGGTCTCTCAAATACCTTAACACACCTTGAGTTCATGAGGCTAGAGAATGAACTCAAAGGAGAAAGGATGGTTACTCCAGACATATAGAAAGGTCCTAGGATCGTGCATATCGACAGGGGGAGCAAATATCAGTCAGCAGTGATCAGAGATCTCAAACACAGGTATGTGGACACCCTTTTCCATTGATGCCAAAGGGGGCGAAATGAAGATAAAAGGAGAGATGAAGACAAAAGGGGAGCATGCTCATAGGGGGAGCATGAGTTGTTGTCATCAATGAAAAAGGGGGAGATTGCTGATGAAATTGTCATTGATGCCAACATGGACTTACAGTGGCCCCACAGGATGTCATTGATGCCACCACCTTGTTGAAGATGTTGAAGACCCTGTCGATGATACTGATGACCTTGTCGATGATACTGATGACCCTGGAGATGGTCCTGAAGCCTTGATGGATGTTGGAGAAGCCCTAGGTAGGTAGAAGAAGCATTAAGGTGTTGAAAAAGATAAAGCAAAGTTCTTCTTGAAGCATTGAACAAAAAATATTCTTGAAGAAAAGAAGCTAAAATGTTGCCATAAAGAAACTCAGGTCGACTCCATTTAATATTAAAAACATCAAATGTTTTTTTTGTCATCCCAATAAAAATATATTAGAAGTCGGCTCAGAATTAAAATTAAAATAAAAAATAAAATATTGAATTGCATACATGTCGGCTCATTAAAATATGGTTGAAAAATTAGTATAAATAGAGCACGAGTGCTCTCATTTTGAATAGTGAAATTTTCGGTGGAGCTCTGAGATTTTTGACTGAGGCAGACATAGTAGCAGACTGGGGAAATTTTTGGGAGCAGCAGTCTGAAATATCTTTTTGGTCTTGAACTATATATCCAATGAAGGTGAGTGTGCTCACTTGCACTAAAGTGAATTTCATGGATATAGGTCTAAGATTTTCCAGGTCTGTAGCAGCAACATCAAACAATGGACAGTTCACATGTTTTGCTCTAAATTTCTGGTACATACTCCACTGAGGAAGTCGCAGATAGGAAGATGAAGAGACCAAGGTCTGAGTGGCAAGAAGAGTATCTCTGATTTTTTTTCTTTTCACTTGACTGAGGTAGAGAACTCGTGGGTAAAATAAGAACTCACATCAAAAATAGAGAATTGGGTTATATCTTTGATCTGTTTACAACTCATTTTTGGGTTTCAACCTTGTCATACACCAAGAACCTGGAGGAGTTTTTTTTTTTTTCACAGTATGGATGCATTAGCAGCTGTCACAAATTGTAGATCCGAGCTAGATCAGTAACACAGTCTGAATTTTGAAGGGTACACCATTGTTGATCAGTCCCAAATTTCTTCCACAGTCCTGATTTTTCTACGAAGGGATCCTCCTCAATACACAATCCTTCAACAACAAAATCCTTTTATCTTTTTGTTTCAACAGTCGTGAGTCCTGAATGTTTGCAGCAGTAGTTGAATAGATTCGAGGTGTACAACACATCAAGGAACAATTTTTTTTTGGGGTATTTTTCCTTGTAGGTCTGGAGCTCGGATGAGGCAGCAGTAGGCTCAAAGTTGCAGCAGCAGTAGATCTCATGACAGTCTGAATGTTTAAAGAGATGGGTGTTATATGATGGTTAATAGCCTAAGTTTCAATGCAGCAGTAGCCTGAGGTTGTCTTGGTGATGACTGAAGAAACACAGAGGGTTTTGTACAGTCAGAATTTTTATTTGCTGAGGACAGTTCAAAGCTTGATTATGACTTAAGGTCATTCACACAGTCTGAGTTTGAGGTATTTTGTAGTATATTTCCAAAGTCTGAGATTGTTGTGTTTGGGAAGACATGCACTAAGTGTGATGACTTATGATGAAGATCCGAATTGAAGCAGTTGTGGCATGGTTGAGCAGCCCGAGGTTATACATAGTTTAGGATCAAGGTATGTATAACATTCATGAATGCACAGTGATTGGATGATGCCCTAATGTACGGTGGCATGCACAACAAATAATGTTTGAGGGTTTGCACCAGCACACAATTTAAGATTCGAAGGCTCTCAGTGGTGAAGTATTGCACCAGCTATAGAATTTCAGTCAAACAGTCAACAGTTTGATGACCTTTTACCATCATATATACAAGGTATGTAATGTGAATTGTGAAGTATTTTTCTGGGGTTTTATCTCTCTAATTTGGACAGTCAACTGAGGCAGCGAACCCTCTAGAAGTCTGGATAATGAGGTGACTGTACCAGCATTACTCAGTCTGCAATAAAATGTATGTACAATGTTAAGTGAAATATGTGAACAGTGAGGTGTATGGACAGTTATGTACAATAAATTAAAATGATATAATAGTGTATGAGCAGTAAGGTATGCATCCTATAATGATGCTCTCCATTTAACACACAATCACAAATTGAAGTTTACCATACAGCCCGAATTGGAAGTTTTACCAGCATATAGAAAACAGTTCAAAGGTGCAAGTTCTTGGTAAGGGTAAGGATGGAAGTAGAACTCTTCTTTCCATTTAGATTGCAATATAAAGTGAAATCAATTTGTTGAGAGGATGGATGAATTGGAGTAAAGAACACAAACATAGAGCTACAGGATATGAATATGATATATGTGTGGACACACCCTTGATGATAAGTACAGACCTATGAAGAATTGGATTGAACAGTCGATATGAATGACTTTGGTGTTAAAATATGAGGTAAGAAAGTGCACTAAGTTTAAATGCAAATCCATAGTCAATAACTTCAGAAGTATGAGTGATCCATCATCATTATCAGTGAATTTTCTGAGACAACAGATTTTTGATTAGGCATCTAATGAGTTACAAGAATGACAGAGTAGATGTCTGGTGAGGTGCAAGAATGATAGAGTAAATGTCTGGTGAGGTGGTAGAATAGAAGCTACAGAACTTATGAGACACATTGTGAAGACATCAGTAGAAATATTGAGAAGGTTTGGAGCAAACTTGTAAAGGATTCTGTGCAATTGACAGTGAGTACATATAGTGAATGTGCAACAAAACAATGGTATATTGATGTGCCTAGAAAAGGTGATCCATTGATGAAAGCAGACCTTTGAGTGATAAGAGTAGACCTATATGCAGATACCTAATATGCAAACAATAATGTATACAATGGTAAATGTTTAGTAAGTAATGTAGATCCATGCCTTATACATGATGATGCAAACCCCATGATGAAGATGCATGTTTGATGATGATTACTTGTTGACACATATAGTGACCTTGATGATGATCAGACTATGATGACATGTTCAGACCCTGATGTTTGATGACTTGAAAAACAATGTTGATAACATGGTTGATGAGTAGATGGCCAGCAGTAGTGATGATGAGCAGACAACCAACAGTGTTGAATACATCAGCAGATGAACAAGATGATTGATGTTCATCAGATCGCAGAATGATGAGCAGTGTTACAGCAGAATTGATATGATGAGTAGCGTTGATGATGAGTAGATGAGCATGAGCTGAGACAGTTGACAGTAGATTAAAGAGACAAGTGATTGATGAGTTGATGTGACAGTAAGCTTTAATTGTAAACACAAGCTTGTCTTGCATTTGAGGTTAGGATACCTCAAACCCTTCTTAGCAGGGTCTAAGAAAACAAGGCAGGGTCCTGGATGCAGAGTAGGTGCTCTATGTATCAGTAGGTGCTGATTTTTCCTAACGGTTGTAGCCGGACCAAAACTAATACAAAAATATTACAAAATTATATGGTGCTGTGTTCTTTTGTGTTATGGTTCTTGATGATTTAAATGCTATGATATGTGAATGATGAAGTTTATGAAATGATTATGAGATTGGTAGAATAATGGAATGATGAATTGGTAGTTAAGTATGACAAGTTAAGAAAAGTTGTAAAATTGGCTTTACATTGATTCACCCCCTCTCAGTGTCTAACAGAGATCACCTCTTATCATCCGTAAGCTAATGGGACAGTTGAGGCATTCAATAAGGTGTTGGAGCATGTGCTCACAAAGGTATGCAACACAAACGGGATGATTGGGATTTTATGTTTTTGATAGTATTATGGGATTATCACACTACTTACAAAAGGTTGACATGGAAGAAGCCATTCAAGTTGGTGTATGGGTAGGACAGAGTCATTCCAATGGAATACATTGTTCCAAGTTTGTGCATTGCATCAACGATAGGGATGGATGATGAAGGAGCATTGGAATAATTCCTAGCTCAGTTGGTATAAGTAGAAGAAGACTGGTTTTTTATAGGGTATCATCAATGGGTTGAGAAGGATCGACAAAAAGAATGGCATGATTGACACATCAAGAACAAGCACTTTCAACAAGGAGACCTGGTGCTAATATGCGACAGTAAGTTCATGAAATATCCAGGTAAGTTGAAAACTCATTGGTTGGGTCCTTATGTTATCAATTTCCTTACTGAGGGAGGTGTGGTACAATTGCAACAACTTAATTGTGCAATGTTTCCTAAGTTAGTGAATGGAAGCCAGCTTAATCCCTACAGAGAGGGTTCGGTGCAACGCGATGCTTGAGGAATTGCAATGGAAAAAAACATTGCATGAGGTGGTAATAATGAGGTTGGCGTACTAGAAGAAAGTAGTCATGTAAGAAAAAGTGTCGAGGTAGCAGTTAGGGAGCAGTGTGGCGACATCTGCAGGGACACGATAAAGTCAAACTAGCAGTTTATGTAGTAGTTAAACCTTTTAAGTGGAAGCTCCATTTGAAAGGGAGGGGCATTAATGATAGATCTGACCAATAGATCAAAAAGATTGACGATGGATTCAGGTGATGAATGACGAACTTGGTCATGATGATTAGGAAATATTTCACATGATCGATCCTGCAGAATTAGAATTGGCAGGGAATGAATTGAAGTCACCATTGTGATTCTTGAGTTGCAAAGTTCCCTAAGATTGAAGAGCATAATCGCGAGTTTGTTGAGAAATTGAGGAGTAATGCAGAGTGCATCAATGCCACAGGATATTTTGAGAGGCTGTCTTTGAGATTCACTAGTAATTGGTATACCAATTAAAGAAGAAGTGTCCAACATTCCGGTCGGATCATCACCAGTTGTATGAAAAAAGGGGGGGGGGGAAATTGGCCCAAGTCATCAATGAATAAGAATAGTACCATTGGAGCCTCGTAACGATTAGAAGAAAAAACCCGGGAGCAAGCGGGGCGGTCGACAATGGGAGATAAGGTCTCCACAGTGAGAGGAGGGGTGACCGCGATGGACATCCCTGGTATTTTTCCACCATGCAAGCCTGTTGCAAAGCTGTAGAAGCCGATGAAGAGCCAGAAGTACCCCATAAATATGTTAGCTTTGTCGAAGGGGATGAAATGCATTTTTGACATTGTGCCCTTCCTGGTAAAACTGAAGTATGAGGATTATGATATTCTAGCGTACACTGAGTGCACCGCATATGCCTTTGAAAAAAGGATAGGACAAGAGGGCGATCCAATAGTGTGCACTTGCATGAGTGGATGATGGGGTTGCAACGATGGTGGATTCTAGGCCTCATTCATATGCCTCATTTTGGTAGATTGGTAGAGGCCAATGCATGCACCAAATAGTTGTTAAAATTCTTCCATGGAGGTTACCTGTGGCTAGATCAGTCGGTGCCAGTCATTATAGAACTAATATCGTAGATTACAGGGTTGCCTAAGCAAGGGCCCAATCCGTCACAGTACTTACGCTGTAAAGATAATAATAAAAGGTTGGCTGCCAAGCTCAAAAATAAATATAGCTTGGATCGCGACGGACGTGCATACGTTGTAGAGAGCATCAACTATAAGGTTTATCGTATTGCAGCAAAGATTCTAGCCAGCAAGGTGGTGTGTAAGAATCATCCTAATCAATGTGATTCAGGGGTAATTACATGTGCTGAGCTATGCATCACAGGTGTTCAAATGAACTGGTCATTGTTTTTACTGAACCAGTTGAGTAAAGATGCCATGTTGGTCCAAGAGGGGAAGCAACCATTCACATACAGTTGGATGTTGATATTGATTTCTCTATTTGCATGAATGGAGTCCTAGGAACACTAAGGTATGGTTGTTGCAATCTCCCAAGTCTACAAGGGGGTGAGATATTAGAACCTCTAGCATATTAGTGAACAAGATAAGTTAAAGGACTGTGCAATACAATTTTGACTGTATTGGGAGGCACTAAAGGTTGCAGTCATGAAAGTTCCATGGATATCTGAAGAATAAGTAGCAAAGTATATATGAGTCATAAGATTCACCATAGGTCTGAATGCAATACATGTGCAAGTGCGACGGGACTCGGATCGAAAATGGCTAGCTATACAGTATAAGCTAACCGATGTTGATATGGATGCAGTAGTGGCTGAGTGGCATGTAGACAAGAAAATGTCGGTGAGTGCGGAGGAAGAGTCAGACGTCGCGGTGAGTCCTCCACCTGATGCGCTAGTGGATCAGGCACTTGTACATGAAAGTGATCGAGATTCAATAGAGGCATCATTAAGGACCTTGACATATTCGAAATTGGAACGATAATATGAGGATATAAGGACAAAGAGAAGGAAAGAACATGGAGAGTCCAGTGGCACAACACCAATGTTGGATGACCATGTGAGATGCATCATTGTGGAAATCACAACAGTGATGACTATTGGGTCCTGGAAGAGATGCCAATATCGAATGCAAACATGATTTCAGAGAGACAAAGACTTTAGAAAATGCAGCTTCTTAATACAGACTCAAAAGCTTGTATGTATTCGAAGGGCAAAGATCATCACAAGCGTTAACTTACACTAACCAGAGTTTTTGATCCCAGCTGATCACACTAAGTGCAGAGGGAGATCATACACTACCGGTTTTATAGACTCATTACGAGTGATATCACTACTTTTGATCCCAGCTAATCAATCGAGGCGCAGAGGGAGAGCATACACAGTGCTCGACACACGAAGAAAATGAAGAAAGCTTACTAAACTAAAAAACACTAGGTGTCCAAATGAGGTGAGGAGCACCTTATTTAAACATATTTAGTCGGTAAACCGGTGACCCAAAACTTACACCTATTTGTAAAAAGACTTGATTTGGATCTCATGGTAGTGGATCAAAATGCACCTTTTGTTTGGTAAGTCACCCAAGCCATGTGAAAGGATCTATGGACTGACAACTAGACTGGAATTTTTACATAGTGGAGCTACGGTTAGTGGCCCACGACGCTCTCCATTATTCATTGTCATGATTACAAATACATGGTTTTTCCCCACATGTACAAGCAACGAATCTATCAGAGTTAGAGTCGCTATCTAAACCAAATTCAATATCTGAAAATAAGAAATTTGAGAAACACTGTTCTACATCGGATTCGATCATGACTTCATTAGGAATACAATATAATTATCCTTGAAAAATGGATTCAACTTTAATGTTTAAAGGAATTATTCTTGTATGAATTTTATGGTCTAAGAGGCGGCCATTTTTGTCCATTCTTCTGAATTTTTGGTGAGTGAAAATAGGGGGTTCAAGACGAGAGTAAGTTCCTCCAAGATGTCGCGGTTTAAATTTAAACCACATATGATTGTGGTGTGCTACGATCATGTCTACTTGAAGGTGTAGGATGAAATTTTCATGTCGTTGAACCCAATATTTTCTTGGACAGAATTTATCAAGGAAAAATTCTGTCCATCCAAACCATTGTTGTTGCACCAGTGTAGAAGGATCTCCACAAATTATTATTTCTCCCCGTTCTCTGCAGAACCGCAATATGAAGTTATAACTATTCCATGTTAAAAATCCTAGACCGATATCCACATAATACAATTCTCGTCCATCTGTATAAGCTTTGTCAACCCAAATGTGATTAAGTTGCTGAAGCTGGTGCATGGTATTTTCGAATCCTTTAAAGGCTTTTTTTTCCCATCTCTCCAATATTTGTATTTTCGGAGGAGAGAAATTTACTTGTTGGATCAAGGAGAGTGCCAGATACTTATCTGCTTCCCTTTTGCTGGCGCAATTCAAAAAATATTCTCTTTTTTCCTCTGACAAGGGATCATTGAAGATTTGAAGCTTAGATTTTTTGTTTGACGAGCTGGATGATCCATAGCCAAACATGTTGAGGATAGGTTTCTCCTGTAATTCTTCTCTGGTTAGCATATCAATAACACAATTCAAATATCCCGGTTTATATACAATTTCAAAATCAAATTTTTGTAACCAAAGAAACCATTTTAGAATCCTAGAACTATTTTCTTCCATAAGATTTTAATTCTTGAATATACTAGGCATTATTTTCAGATCTATTCTAATAATGAACTTGGCAGGTTTTAGATAAAGCTTGAAATGGTTTACAGTCTTTTTGATTGCGAGGATTTCCTTGTGACTTAACGGATAATTGATTTCTGCATTTTTGAATGCTCCTGAAGTATAGCCATAGATTTCTTCTTCATCACCATGTTTTTCTATGAGAATACCTCCCCAAGATTTATTGGAGGCGTCTGTTCCAATCACCATTTGACCCGAGCCTTATGGTAGTGAGAGTGGAGGAAGCTGTTTTACTTTTTCTTTGATTCTCTTTACTGCATCTGTCATATATTTATTCCAGCTTGGGGGATTTTTCTTCAGTCGTTGCTGCAGTAGATGAATGTCATCTGCCTGTCCTTTGTAGAATGGCCTAATATAATTTAGGCTTCCCAAAAATATTTGCAATTGAACCTTTTCTAAGATCTGATCAGGAAAGTTAGAAAAAACCTTTAGGGCATGTTCTTGAAGGATCACCTGTCCTTTACTTATTTTATATCCTAAAAATTCAATGTCCTTTTTACCAATTTCCATTTTGGATTTTGACAAAACCAATCCATGTTTTAAAACCAAAGAATAAAATTCTTGAAGATGTTTCAAATGTTCCTGCAAATTGTTGGAACAAATAAGAATATCATCTATGTACACTAATTCCCATTTCTTTTCTCTGAAGATATCTTCCATTCTTTTCTGGAATTTTGATGGTGCATTGTTAATATCAAATGGAAGGACCTTCCACTAATACTTCCCATGAGGAACAAAAAAGGTAGTTTTGTACCTATCTTTGCTTCAATTCCAATCTAGTAAAAACCAGACTTCAGGTCAAACTTGCTAAAAATGGTGCATCCTACTATTCTTTGCAACATACTAGATTTATCAGGCAGAGGGTAATAGACTGGTTCAAGGATTTTGTTCAAGGGTTTAAAATTCACAACCAGTTTGGGTTTTCCTCTTTTTATCTCAAAGTTTTTATTAACAAAAAATGCTTGACATGCCCAAGGGCTCTTAGAAGGTTCTATAAGGCCTTTGTCAAAGAGTTCTTTGATTTCATTTGCACAAAATTCTCTTTCTGAGGGAGACATAAGGGAAGCAGCGGATTTTTGAGCTTTTGGTTTTTCTAGGGGGTTAAAAGGTAAGGAAACAAAGTATTTTTCCCTGGTCCAAAATGCATTAGGTGACTCTGAGGTGCAATCCTTTTCTAATTTAGAGGAAATTTCAGAGAGGGAAGATTCTTTATGCATTTCTACATAGGCGATGCACCTTTCCATTTTGAATAGTTCTGCAAGACTAAGAGTGGGGTTGGATTGGGGAACAAGATTCTTACATTTGTAAGAAGCATAATAGTATAGAGGGATGGAAACTCTTGTGCCATTTATTGTACAAGAAAAATTCATATTGGGATCATCAACTGTAATGGGGCTGACTTTATGCAAGAAGGGTTATCCTATGATGCAATCTTCTTTTAGGTCATCTAACCTACTGAGATGCATAACTTATTTTATTCCATTGATGCTTATTGGAAAATATGGAACTCGTCCTTTGAGTTGTATAGGAGTTCCTTCAATGGCTACATCATGTTCATTGGTTTTTTCCCTGTAAAAATATGTTATAGCATTTCCTTTTGCCAAATTCATTTGGCAACCTAAATCTATCAAATAATCAAGCTCATAAGATTTGAATTCATATGGACAAAAAATTATTTTAATGAAATATTTAGGACCAGTGAATAGTCCTAGAGATCCTAGTGATGGTTCATCATTATGACAATATTTTGTTCCTGAATCACTAGTGTGTTGAGAATGTTTTGGACTTTCAACAATTTTTGGTGAGTGTAATGCTTCAGCATAGGCTTTGCACATTTCTTCATCAGAGGACTGGTCTCTTTCTCTTGTTGTTATTTCAAGCATTCTTTTCAATTCCTCTATTTCTTTTACCATCTTCTTTAGGGAATTCTGCTTATCTTTGATCTGTAGTCTTAGCATATTTTATTTATCTTTTTTGAACTTTTGTCTATCCTCATGATGATCAGGATAGCCTTTGCATAAATCTGCAGGCTGGTAGAATGCAGGGTAGTCTCCCACTGCAGGGTCAGAATCAGAAAAACCTCCTTCTTCTGGTAAGAAGATGATTTCACCTTCAGGGTAGTCTCCCACTGCACACCAAGCTAGATCCCACTAGGCTCGATCCAGTTCTTCTGAAAACATGGTAGAAAGTCTAGGATTTTTATTTTTATTTGGGCATTTGTTAGCCTAGTGACCCTTTTTACCGCAGATGAAACATTTTTCTTTATCTGCAGGTTCAGATCTTTTCTTTAAGTAGGATTTCTTTTGAAATCTTTTGCCTTTTTTTATGCTTATAGCCTTTGTCTGGATGAAATCTAGGTTCACTAGTATATTTGGGATGCTGTTTCTTTTTACAACTACATGATTCATGCCTGAAGTGTCCTCAATTTTGGGTGCCACACCCCCAATATGGAATTTTTGTAATATCTTTACAAAAACCTAGGGAAAACATTGAAGAGTGTCACTTGAAATCTTTAGCCACTCTTTTCTCTAGACAATGTTATTGCCAAGTTTCCATGATGAATCCATGCAATTGGGCAAGGGAAAGACCTGGCAGAGGGATGTTTTTATCTTTTAGGTTTTGTTCAACAACATTAGGAACATGGCCAGGAAAGCTTCTCAAGTATTGTTTCAGATATGCGAGCTTATCAGCATTGCGAGAAGAAATCAACAATTTTTGCATATAGCAAAAATATTCTTCACTCTTATTTAGGTCACAGAATCTGGCTGACATAAATAAAGATGCAAGATGTTCATAATCTTCATTTTCATCAGGACCATAGAATTCTTTACCAAGGGAAGTAAGAATTTATTGGTATACATCTTCTACATTCAACATTTCTTCTCTAGAATCTTAGGGAATCTAGCGCCACCATTCTGAGGCTAGCCCTAAAAATCCTGCAACTAGTTGGAGTGCTAGTTGTTGGCCAGTTATTGTATTGTCCTATGTTATTTTGTACAAGACCCAATTTGATATAATCTAGATGACAGATCTAATTTTGGCATGGGATTGACATTGTATGTTCAACACACGTTGATAAGGAATTTGGGAGATTAAATTATTCATCCCATTTATCCCGAAACTCGAGGAACGAGGTACTGACGAAGAAGAAGTGTTAAGAAGATCTGACATTTCAGTAACAAAATGAGGGGGAGGACCAATTATCTGAGGATTAGTATGAATTTGGTCATTTGGATTTGAGGATCCAATATTTTCTATTTTTGGGGTTCAGAATGCCGATAAATATTTATCTGGGAGGGCATTTGGCATTTGTTTGAACTGGGAGACCATATTTCTCAACTCATGAAGCTTTTCTATTTCTTGACCAAAAAGGAATTCTGGTATTTGGTCATCTTCTTGGATACTCATCATTCCAAAAGAGTATCTTCTTTCATGTTTGACTTTATGGGCTTTAGCTGCAAGCTCTAATGCAGTTTGGCTTACAGGGCTCTTTTTACTATTTACATTTTGTGTTATGGCCATCATTTTTCCTAGGACATCTAGCCTTTTTTCTAATTTTTCACTTGCTAAGATAATAACAGATTTTACTTCTTCTTGTCTTGCAAGCAAGTGATCAATTTTAGCTTTGAGCAAGGAAATATTCTCTTTTTCTGTCTGAGCTTTTTGTCTGAGAAGTAAAAAAAATATCAGAGGATATGTCATTGATGTTTTGTCCAGTCAGTTGTTGCTGATAATTGCTGTAGTTAAGCAACTTTATTTCATCAAAGACACTTTCGTGTGGATTTTATGATCTATGTGGCATGAACTCTCTTTTAGAAAGAACATCATGAGCAAATTGTCAAAATCAAGTATCAGGAAGATTTCTTCCTTGATGGAACGAGTTATCACCTTGTGGGTTTGTGGAGGTGAAACCAGGTCTACTTCTAGGGAGAGACATCATGTACAAGATTACTACTTTATTTCTATTTTTTAGTCTCTCAAGTGATTTTCTGCAAGCAGGGCAGTCTGCATGCTAACCTTTTTGCTCATTGTTGTGAACACCTGAAAAGGAAAGGTAGGAAGAAGAATAGGGTTCAAACAAGGTTGATTTTTCAAAAGTATCATTCATAGAGGAGGATCTTACAAGAGGTGGAGAAAATTGGGGAGAAGGAAACCCTTCTGGAAATTTAAAAGAGTTTGAAAATATGTCAAAGACAAGGGGTTTATGAAGAGAGAGTTGTTGGTTCTTATTGTTTTCAAAGTCTCTCAACACTCTGTATCTTACCTCCCATTGCTTTGGATAACTGATGCCAGTCTAGTCAAATGTGATAGGTGTAGAAGTTTTTGACTTATCAGTTTCTACCATATTTAGTAGGCATGAGCTTTCATGGAGTTTAGGGGTAAGAGGTGGTAGGGAATCATGTCCAAAGTGGATGACAACCAACGATTTAAGCTGAATGATTTGGAGCCAATGTCCATTTTATATCCTAAGGGATGAATACGTTGGATAAATCATAGATGTAAGGGTCATCAAGGATGAAAGAATACTTAGGAAAGATAGTACCAAAACACGGGCCATTCAAAACCTCCAATTAAAGCATCAACAAAATCTAAGTGGGGGTATCCCAAACACAACACAAAGAAGAAACATTCATATAGGGTCGTACTAATGGACCAAGTCCTAATTTTACAGCGCCTAGATGCGCATATTTGTAACCTTTTGTTTTTTCCCATTCAATTTGGTCTTTGTCAATTAAATTAATGTGAATGGGCTCTTCCTGTTCAGTGAAGGTGATGTCCAAAGAACTGATTTTAATTTGTGTGCAGGATTTATATTGCCACCATTTCATTTTATAAACCTCAAAAGGTAAGATTTCAGGTAGTTTCCAGTTAGGGGAAGGAATTGTATCATCGATGGTTATTATGGATGATGGGGCTCCAGAAGTCTGAAAGGAATATTTTCTTTCAGCGAAAGAAACAGTAGTTTGATCTGTAGATTGGAAGTCTAGGGATGTAATCGCTACAAAGTCCATTGAAGGATCCATGGAACACTTAACGAAATCAGGCAATAAAGAAACAGTATGGGGATTAAGGATATCCTACAGGTCTCTCAAGAGACAACACTAGTGGATTTACAACATCTGTAACTAAGACTATAACCACAAAATCTGAAACGGACTCAGATATCACAACTATTCCACATGGATACTTTTACAGAAATAAATGAACTCTGTTCCCAGATCCCTTTAGACACAGAAAGATTTCTCGAATATCATACTGAAATTTTATTATAAGATCTTCTGAAACTTATAATTAGAAGTAGATGATACAAATGTCGTACTAGCTCTGATACCAAGAGACACCAAGATCGAATGCGAATGCGACTTCATTTCCATACACTGGATAGATGTTTTTCCTCAAATTGAGATTAAATACTTATAGGTATGATTTATTATTGTATTATTATATTAATGCTTAAGATTGTTATGGTTAGAAATATATCTTTTGAATTGCACTGATATGTATTGATTTTATAAAGATAGTTCCAATCCTTGAGGAACACAGGTGTAGTAGCCCGCTTAGTCTGGAGCAGAATGGGATATTTGGTACCAACTATTATTCTTCAATCCCAATTCCATACAATAAATGGAGATAGAGTGATCATCTCTCCATGTGGTAGATGCCAAAGAATTCAGCTGCAACATCGTGCCACCACTCAAGGCATCACTGCAACAGATAGAGCATCTACCATCCAATTGATTTCTTTGATCTATTAATTGTTAGGATTATTAATCCTCCCTTGTCCAAATTTGGTCATATGTCTAAATCAGGAGTCATGTCTAAATCGGGAGTCCATCCAGTCTATTTATAGTCNCCTGATTCTACCTGCTTAATTAGAAGGGTTTTTTTTTTCCCATGTGGTTTTTCCCCAGGCACCTTATTTTTGAGCAGTTACTCTATTTTACTTGATGTAATGGGTGACCTATGGTCTTAGTTACCAGGGCCCACAGTTTGTCCAAGTTAGCATTCAGGGGGGGTGTTAGGATTATTAATCCTCCCTTGTCCAAATTTGGTCATATGTCTAAATCAGGAGTCATGTCTAAATCGGGAGTCCATCCAGTCTATTTATAGTCATTAGCACAATTGGTTAAACTTGACCAAATTGGGGCACATGTTTCAGTTACCAAAGTGTGGGGAACACTAATTGAGGCTCACTGCCACTTATTGCACTTGATTGCATAAGTTTATGAGTCTCCTAGATCAATCCCTACAATTTAGGAAGCAACTGGGAGTGCCGAAACCAACCAAGGTCAGTTAACTTCAGTTGATGACTAGTCAAGCCAAGTTAGGAGTCAGTTACATTCAGTTCTAGCTCTCTACATTCAGTTAAATAATGGTTTAATTAATTGCACACATGTGGGGCGTTTTTCTCACCTACCACAGTCAGTTAACCATTATTTAATAGTAAATGCAACAGTTGGTTGTGTTTTAGAACTCCGGTTATGATTTAGACAAGGATAGTTAACTACTGGGTCCTTAACTTCAGTTGATGACTAGTCAAGACAAGTTAGGAGTCAGTTACATTCAGTTCTAGCTCTCTACATTCAGTTAAATAATGGTTTAATTAATTGCACACATGTGGGGCGTTTTTCTCACCTACCACAGTCAGTTAACCATTATTTAATACTAAATGTAACAGTTGGTTGTGTTTTAGAACTCCGGTTATGATTTAGACAAGGACAGTTAACTACTGGGTCCTTAACTTCAGTTGATGACTAGTCAAGCCAAGTTAGGAGTCAGTTACATTCAGTTAAATAATGGTTTAATTAATTGCACACATGTGGGGCGTTTTTCTCACCTACCACAGTCAGTTAACCATTATTTAATACTAAATGTAACAGTTAGTTGTGTTTTAGAACTCCAATTGTGATTTAGACAAGTCTTGGTTACCTACAGTCAAGTAGAGTCATCAATTCGAACTTCCTCATGTGGATTCGAATTGCTTGTGGCTATTAAATCCATTTTACATCATTGTAATTATTATCTGGATTACTTTTTTGATTAATGAAAGCATTCACAGCTGCAAGCCTTTTGCACTGTTTCATTTTTCAATGGCTGAGTAAATTGTGAGATCTTCTTTGTGAGTTGTGTGTTTGTCTACAGATCTATATGCTCAAATTTACATTAATGGCCAGAGTAACAATAATCCCTATATTCCATATCTCCATTCAATTTCATTCATGGCTGTAAAAACTTGTTGTAACAAGGAATATTGAATATTGTATATCTTCATGGCTTCCCAATATTAGTGTATGGGGGTTATTCTATTCATGTATAAAAATTAGGAGGCAATCTGATCCTCGAGTTGGTTGATTATTATCATAATGTGTAAGCCATGACAGAGAGGTATAAATGTAACTCACCATTTTAATACAATGAGCAGGATTCTTCATATCTTTGCATTTTAATTCATGTTAGTTAGAGCATATTTGTTCGAAGGATGGGACCTCCTTCCCACAAAGATTGTCGAGTTAATTTGATTCTTTGATTATTTCTGTTGTGTGGTTTGGAATTCCATTAGATGCATTTATAGTTAGCTGCAACAAGGATGGTTGATAATTGTGTTTCCTTTGATAGTTAATGATTGCATTCCGATTAAGCTACAACTATGTGGTGTGACAGTCGAGTGTGTAGGATAGTTTTTGTTTATGTAAGGTGTGCCAATTATCTGTTACAGTCAAGCTCAACTCTAGTTTGTTTATGTTACTTAGATATTATTTCAACTAGTTAGACTATTTGTTAGCACCATGTAATTCTCCCACGGTTGATGCAAGAAGTCACAGGGGTAACCATTTCAGCCAAATTTATATTGTATTCTAGCCAATACAATCAGAGAGGGCTCTCTCTTGTCATAAAGGAAAGAAACACACATATATAAAGCTTTGGAAATATCACAAAAGGCTATATTTCTGATGGTAATCAAGGCATTGATATATTTAAAAAATGGTAGAACAGACAGACAAGAAAATCATTGGGCAATGGAGTCAAATCCCAAATCAAGCAAGGGTATTATAGAAAAAATGAGAAAGGGGATTTCCTTTATATTTTGAGGCAAAGATGTAAGTGTCACAAATAGTCAAATATCTTGAAAGGGTGGTAAGGGGAAAAGGGGAAAAATCCTAGCAAAGTAAGAGGAACCTATCTGTGGATGAATCTCTTGCACCGCCTTTAGTAGAATAAACAACAAAGGCTAGCAACTGGAATGGAGCATAGGAGATGAATTCCAAAGCGTTTACCAGAACACAACAACAAATGCAATGTATGCTACAAGGAGCACTTAACTGAGAGTGAATTCCTTGTATACTAATCTAGAGTGCATTGGCAGAAATACACAAAAATGAAAGTGATAAACAAGAAACACAAACTGAATGCAACCACCGTTATGAATCTCAGAAATGCAGGAGCATACTTCTCATTAATACTTACAAGAGAGTTACAGAGACAAAACGAGAGCAAAATGATTTCTGAATGAAAATTCCAATCCTTTCCTCATCAATTGATGTCTTATTTATATTGCCATGGCTCCTAGAACCAACCCCAAAATGAAGCTCAATTATGTTACAAAAACTGGGAATCAAATCCTAGATCATCATTCAAATCCTAACAACTTCTCAAGGTGGCAGGACCGCCATGATTCTTTACCCAAAATAGGCCTTACAGTATAATAGACACGCTGGTCCTAAAACGACAAAGAAGAATAAGAGAAGCATGCTTGCTTGCTCTGATGGTGATCCTGGAGCTCTTCCTAATGGTTTTAGTTTCTCAGGCATGACCCGCGTCACCAAATCTTACCCATACTCCAACTGGGCTTCACATTTGTTCTGACCCTTTTCCATCACGCACCTTGTGTTGTGCGGCATTGCTTTTGACTGTAGATATCATCCGGGTAGAGATCAACCGTCGCTTGTTGTGGCCCTTTACGCGATTTCATGATTGTTACGTTAGTTATCCTCCCTACACCTTTCATCGATGAAGATGCTCTACGCCATTGATCTAGACCGCATCAGATCTCTGCAGTTCAGAGATGCGGAACCCCTTCATTAACCATCATGCACTTCTGCCACGCGAAACCTGTTTCCACCATGGATCAAGTGTGCCATCAGAGATTGGCCGTTCATAAGCGTGGGCCCTACTATCCTTTTGTAGTGCTCTATCTTGTTACCCACTGCGCATGTTGTCACCATGAATCATGTTCCCACTGTATATCACAAGAGTTGGAGGATTGTGTCATCGATGCTTGAAGAGAGATACAAATTTTGAGATCCTCCATAGTTTAATGGACAGTGCACCTTTATTTCAGTGAAATTTTCCCTTTGTCGATTTGTCTTGGCCATGAGCTCGTGTCCTTGATTTTCAGGTTCTACGGGGTTTAGTTGCATTTTTGGGATTTTCTCTTCGATTTCTCCTGTCCACCTTGTCGTCCCTTCAGCTCGGGCTGGGGCCGATCCCTTATGCTAGTCCCCTTCAAAACTTAGCACTGGTGCGAGCTAGGTGCTAACATCGACACCAACTTGGGGATGCTATCCTCCCTATGAGGTAGTAAAGAACTATGTAGGCCATGTGTCTTATCCATTGGGCCACCCCAACCTTTCCTACAACTCCAAAATTCATTTGAAAAACAAAACTCGATGATGGCATCCCTTGAAGACTTTACTTCCTTGGGATTTAAATATTTTTAGAGGGCCATCCACACATGCAATGTTTTAAAAACAAATTAAAAATGGTATATACAATGACAATGGGATTAAGTTCTCCTAAAAAAGTAATGATTGAGGAGCCTCTCATTAATTGGAGCTCTAGATACCAATCAACCTTCCATTTCTTCCAATACATAATAATTCTTTCCTTTGAAGGTGAAGATCTTGTACGAGCCTTTCCATAGGTGATCAAATTTTCCATGCTTCCCTTTCTCTTCATGGGGTGCATCCCACTTCAACACCACATCACCTATCTATAAATTGTCATGTTTGTTTCTTCTGTCGAAAATTTCTTTCATCTTTTCCTGGAAAAGATGTGTCCTGTCAAAAATATGCTCCCTTTGTTGTTGTATCTCAACTAACTAATACATCCTCCTCTGAGTAGGGTGAGTCTCAATGTCCTCTTCTTGCAACAGTCTCATTACTGGAAAGCTCAGGGAGTTGGAAAAAAATACTTCTGCACCATAGACCAAATGGAATGGTGAGGTTCCTATAGAATTCACACTAATTCTGTCTGCCCACAAAGCGTGATTTAGATTAGTGTGCCAAGCCTTCTTATTTTCCTACTTCAGCTTTTTTATGATCCTCATGAGACTCTTGTTTGAGGATTCTACCAGTTCGTTTCCATGGGGGTAATAGTTTGTCGAATGCCCTAGTTGTATTTGATATTTGAAATAGAAGGTGATCATATTCTTTGAATTAAAGGCTAGAGCATTATCAGTGATTATTTTCTTGGGCACACCAAACTTGGACAGGATATGCTCCTCCAAAAAATGCATGATTACTATTTCGGTGCCCTGTCTTGTGGGGATGGCCTCAATCCATTTTGTGAAGTAATCAATGGCTGTTAGGATCCACCTGTGCTATCCTGAAGAGTGAGGATTAATATCTCCAATAAAATACACCGCCATTTCTGGAAAGGGGCTTCAACCTGGATTGGTTTTAAAGGAAATGCCACCAATTTTCTCCCGCCTTCAAAAATCTGACATTTATGGTAGGCCACGAATTTCTTAGGAGTATCAAAAAATATTGTAGGCAAATAGAATCCTTCTCTCATGAGTTTTTTTACCATGGTATTCCAGTAGTGATTCCCCCTAAACTCCCCTACATGAAATTCTTCAATAAGTCTCTTGGCTTCGTGTTCATCCACGTAGTTTAGCAAAACTCCCCCTGGCTCTTTCAAGTACAAATTCTCGTTTAGGATAAAAAACCTTGTCACTTTATGTTTGAAGAATATGGCTCTAGTTTTATCCATGCCTTGCGGAGCCTACAACTACTATAAGATGAAAAATGACATCAGCGTACCATGGTGATGATAGAAAGTGCTCACCTATTGGGGGACTGGGTTGATTTTGAGGATCTTTCTCTTCAATTGACAATTCAATGATCATGTGCATGCTAAGAGCATCACAATTGGACTTGGCCACAATTTTAGCTAACCCCTGGCCCTTGACCAACTTTGTGGGTTTGATTTCTAGGTCGTACTCAATAAAAATCGTTATCCACTTTCCCCTCCATTCCTCCGGATCCAGTTGAGTCAGAATTTCCTTCATCGCGCTGGTAGAAACGTGGGTGATAATATGGTAATGTAGGATGTATACTCTAAAAACATTTAAGGCCTACACCAGACCATATTCCTATTTGTCCAAGATGTTGTACTTCAAGGGGGCATCCCTCAGGGTCTTGCTGTAGAAGGAAATGGGTTGCTCATATCCTTCTTGGTTCTTTTACAGCAGTACTCCATCCACTTTGTGATCGAAGGAAAATGAGAAGATGAGAAAGTCTTTGGAGATATCCGGCCTCATGTGAACATGTGCCTTTTTTATGGCCCTCTTTATGCCTTCGAAGGATTGTCTAGCCTTGGGCATCCACCTGATTTCTTGGTCCTTCCTTAGCATGATAGTTATATATTTGACTATTTCAACAAATGCATCTATAAATCTTCTGAGGAAATTTACCTTTCCCAGGAACAATTGAACTTCCTCCTTGTTACGAGGGAGCCCAATTTTGCTAATTGCCTTGACCCTCTTAGGATCTATCCTGATGCCTTCTTAAGATATTATGTGCCCCAACAACTTCCCTTCCTTCATAGCAAAGAACGAATTTTTAGGATTCAAGGAGATGCCAAAATTCCTTCATTTCTTGAATGTTTTCAACATGAGGATGACATGTTCTTCATCATACTTAGAGAAACTAAGTGATGTCGTCCAAATAGATGACCAGGATTTTGTCCTTTTCATCGACGAATTCTATGTACATTGTTGATGTATTTGTAACTTCAGAATATATTCACTTGTATATCTTATGTATTTTACCTTGATGTTTATTCCGGGAAGTATCTGTAATGTAATTGAGTCATATCATACCCCGATGTTCCTATCGGGAGATTCAATAATGTAAACAAGTCATGTAAAGTCATAGAGTGTAACCCTCCTTATTGATTAAGGGTTAAATTCCTCGCAGATGTGGGACCCTAGGGTTATTAGAATCTCCTAGATAAGTCGGCCCTAGTGAGTTATTGTCAAGTCAGGAATTAGTATAAATAGTGAAGGAGCCTCTCTATTTATCACACATTCACTCACACTCAGTTGTAGAGCATAAGTAAGAGAGAAAGAAGAAGTTGGGACGAGAGAGAGAGAGACTACTGTTGTCGGGAGATCATCTTGCTGTTTTTAGGTTTTACTTTTGGTGCTGATTCTATCTCTGATGAATTTGTGGGGTTTTCTCCTTTATGGTTTCCCCGAGGAAAATATTTGTGTTCATTGTCTCTTGTGTTTGATTGCTGTGCTTGTTATTCTATCAAATAAGATCCTAAGATCATATAGCTTAAAATGTTAAAAAATCTAACATGGCATCAGAGCTAACATGAAAATAAGACACTGTGCAGCTGCTGAAGCTGTGGCTTCCTACTTTTGGATCTCTCTCCACATATTTTCAGCAAAATAAGGTTGGGTTGACTCTCCACTATAGGGTGCATCTTTCTGTCGAAGAAGAATATGGTTCTGAGCATTTTCAGTTTTTTACCCTACACTGCTGTTGGAAATTAGGGCTTTCCACATAAGTGAAATTTTTGAGTGAGCCTAGGCCTAGATTTATCTCCTCCCGAAAATTGAAGTTTAGATATCAAGACCAAATTTGTTGGTTGGGTAGAACTTCAGCAAAGTCAAACCCTAATCTGCTCCTGAACCAGCTCCGCAGAAATTCAGCTCCAGATCCAGTTCCAACATGTTAACCTGGTAACATCTAAATCTTTTGCATTTCCATTTGAGGTTCTCTATTAAGATGTCTCATCATACCAATATTGATGAAAATCTTGAGGGAGGTGATAACTTCCGAGCCTGGAAGTATAGGATCTCCCTGGTCCTGGAAGAAAATGAGTTGTACTCTTACATCAATGAAGAGGTTCCAGTTCCAGAGGGATATGGGGATAAGGCCTTACATAAGAAGAAATTGGTCATGGCTAAGAGGATTATTGCTGATTCAATCAAGGATCACCTTATACCACACGTGTCCCCCCTAAAGACTCCTAAATTTATGTATGACACCCTAACCAAATTGTTTGAAGGGAAGAACATAAAGCGGAAGATGACTCTGAGAAACCAATTGAAGAATGTAAAGATCCAAAATGCGGAAACCATCCAGTGTTAGTTTACAAGGGTATCTCAGATTAAGGAACAAATTGAAGTGGTAGATGAAGAAGTAGAGAATGCAGAAATTGTGATGACCACCTTGAATGGTCTCCCTAGGACATGGGACTCTTTCATTCAATGGATCTATTCCAGAAAGAAGCTAGTCAGGTTTAGCATACTATGGGAAGAATGTTCACAAGAAGAATCCTGAATAGTAGCTCAAGAAGAAAATATGGGAAATGAAGATCAAGCTCTCACAGTACAATCCAAGAAGAGCAAAACAAACCATCACCAAGAAAGGAAAAAAGATAGACATCATGCTCATGCTGCAGAAGATGATGAGCCTTCCAAGAAGAGAATCAAACAAGGCAGTGATGATTCTTCAAGTGATGAAGAATATGTTTTGATTTCCTCTCTCATGGGAAACATCACACACGGAAGCAATGATTGGCTCATAGATAGTGGGAAGTTCCAAACACATGACGAAATTCAAAGAATCATTTGTGAAACTATCAAAACATGAATCACCCCACAAGGTGAAACTTGGGGATGACTACCAGTATCCAATAAAACGTAGTGGAGAATCCTCGTACAAATTAGACTCTAGAAAGTCTATGAAAATTAAGGATGTCCTATTTGTAATAGGAATAAAGAAGAACCTTCTCTCCATCTCTACATTGGATGCAAAAGGCAGAAGTGTTGCATTTATAGATGGCCAAGTCCTCATGTGGCCAAAAGGAAAGACTATTGAAGATGCAGTAATAATTGGAGGACAAGAGGGAGGACTATACAAATTGAAGGGCCAACCAGAACAAGCTTTGGTTCCTGAATCAGTAGAACCAAATGAACTATGGCATAGAAGGCTTGCACATGTGCACTACAAGGCACTAACACTTGTAAGAAAAGTTGTTGAAGGTCTTCCAGAAATGCAGGAAAAACATGAAGGTATATACAAAGGATGTGTGAAAGGAAATAACATAAAGAAGACGTTTCCAAGTAGCAAGAGCAAGGCAAAAGGAATCTTGGAAATCATCCACACCGATGTATGTGGTCCAATGTCATCTAGTTCTCTAAGAGGGTATGTATATTATGTTTCTTTAATTGATGATTTTTCTAGGATGACATGGATATACTTCATGAAGAACAAGGATGAAGTATTCAACAAATTCAAAGAATTCAAAGGCTTGATAGAAAACCACATAGAGAAGAAGATCAAGATCTTTCGATCAAATAATGGCAAAGAATTCACATCAAATGAATTCAAAGAATTATGTAGAGATTCATGGATTAAGAGGGAGTTGAACACTCCATATAATCCACAATAGAACGAGTTAATAGAAAGAAAGAAGAGATTTATCATGGAAGCAACAAAGGAAATGCTTCATGATCAAGACCTTCCTATGCATCTATGGGAAGAAGCTGCCAGAACAGCTGTGTATGTACAGAACCATAATCCACATAGAGTACTTGAGAAAAAGACACCTGAAGAAGTATTTTTTGACAAGAAACCAGAAGTCAGCCATCTCAGAATATTTGGATGTCCAGTGTACACACACATTCAAAAAGAAAAGTGGAAAAATCTAGATCCTTTAGGAAAGAAGGGTATATTTGTGGGATACTCTAAGAGCTCGAAGGCTTACAGAATATACTTCCCAGGATTCAAGAATATGGACATCAGAAGAGATGTAACATTTGACAAAGACTTAGCTTACATCAAGTCCAGAAAAATACCTGTTGAAGACTCTAAAGAATTAGAAGTAACTAGAATCCATAATACAACTATGAACGAAGAAAATCCCGAACAAGATCAAGAAATGGAATAACCTCAGGAACCGGTAGATCCACCTCCAGAGAAGAATCCTCACAAGAGGAAACTTGCATGGGTATGAGAGGCTATCCAAGGTGCAAAAAGATACAAGGCTCTAGAAGAGATACATAGAGAAAGGAAAAGAACAAGGTCTTGCTCTGGTTACGTAGCCCTATTATGTGACTCATTGATAAAGAACCTTCCAACTATGAAGAAATGGCAGAAAATAAAGAATGGAAGGATGCTATGATCAAAGAGTATCAATCAATAATGAAGAATGATGTTTGGGATGTTATCCCAAGACCATAAGGGAAGTCTGTTGTAACTTCCAAATGGATCTACAAGATCAAGCATTCTACAGATGGTATCATAGAGAAATATAAAGCAAGATTTGTGGCTCGTGGCTTCCACCAGAAAGAAGGAATAGATTATGAAGAGACTTTTTCACTTGTAGCCAGATACACTTCCATCATATCAGTAATTTCTCTAGCTGCAATAATGAAATGGAAAATACATCAGATGGATGTCAAGACTGCTTTCTTGAATGGTGTAGTGGAAGAGGAAGTGTATGTGGAGCATCCACAGTGTTTTGAGACACATGACAGGGAGACTCATGTGTGTAAATTAGCTCTGTATGGTTTGAAACAAGCACCCAGGACATGGTATGACAGAATTGACAGCTTCCTATCTAGTTTGGGCTTTACCAAGAGTAAAGTGGATTCGTGGCAGATTCCAACCTTTACTACAAGGTTGAATAAGGGAACCCAGTGATACTCCTACTATATGTAGATGATTTGTTTATGATAGGAAAAGATGGGTTGATTGCTGATATGAAGAGGAAACTTGCTGCTGAGTTCAAAATGAAGGACTTGGGTATGATGCATTACTTTCTAAGCATGGAGGTGTGGCACAGTGTAGATGGAATCTCCTTGGGACAAGAGAAGTATGTAGTAGATATCCTGAAGAGGTTTGGGATGATGGACTGCAAGGCCATGAACACACCTATGGAATCAAACCTGAAGCTATTGAGTGATGCTTCATCCAAGTTAGTTGATGCTACGATGTATGGTTAGATGATTGGTCCTTGATGTACCTGATGAATATGAGACCAGATATTTTCTTTACTGTGAACACATTAAGCAAGTTCCTGATAGATCCAAGACATGTTCACTTGATTGCTGCAAAGCATATTCTGAGGTACCTAAAGGGTACAGTTGATTATGGGCTCAAGTATGAGGCAAATTAGAAGATTAACCTGGAAGGTTATGTGGATTTAGATTGGGCAGGAAGTGCCATTGATAGGAAGAGAAGTTCAGGGTGTGGCTTTAGTATGGGATCATGTATGATCTCATGGTTTAACAGGAAGAAATCTTGCGTGGCACTGAGTACAGCCGAAGCAGAGTATGTTGCATCTTGTTTAGCTAGTTGTGAGGCAGTGTGGCCTAGGAAGCTACTATCTGCTTTGTTTGATCTCCAGTTGGATGCTACTTGCCTATATTGCGACAATCAGAGTTGTGTGAAGTTTTTAGAGAACCCAGTGTTTCATGACAAGTCGAAGCATATCAAGATCAAATATCAATATATCAGGGATATGGTGTAGAGAGGAGCAGTGAAGCTCCAGTATGTTGTGACGGATGAGCAGATAGCTGATGTGTTAACCAAACCATTATCTATATTGAATTTTGAATACTTCAGGGAGAAGCTTGGTGTTCTCCAGATCAAGGTTCCCTCCAAAGGGAAGTGATGAGTCCATGAGCCTTTTTGACATGGTTGATGTGTTCATCCCATGGTCAGATATAAGTGCTGAGCCATTCTGATGTGATTGCAAGATGTGTTCATCTCACATGATTAGATATGAGTGTTGAGCTCTTCTGATATGGTTGATGTGTTCATTCCATAGTCAGATATAAGTGCTGAGCCCTTCTTACATGGTTGATGTTTTCATCCCATGGTTTGGTTTTGATTCTATCTCTAAGGAAGTTTTAGGGTTTTCTCCTTTATGGTTTCCCTGAGGAAAATATTTGTGTTCATTATCTCTTGTGTTTGATTGTTGTGCTTGTTATTCTCTCAGATAAGATTCTAAGATCATATAGCTTAAAATGTTAAAAAATATAACATGGTATCATAGCTAACCTGAGAAGAAGACACTGTGCAGCTGCTGAAGCTAGGGCTTCCTACTTTTTGATCTCTCTCCATAGATTTTCAAAAAAAGGAGGTTATATCTGGATGAACCATAATTTGGTTATATCTCGAGAAACCATCCAGCATGGAGATTCTCTTTGAACCCACTACTCTTTGTAATATATGGTTCATTTTGGGGAGGGGGTAATGATCCTTCAAGAAAAATTTGTTCCAGTTTCTGAATTTAATACAGATTCTTATTTCCCCATTCTTCTTTCTAATACGAACCAGGTTTTCCACCCAATATCAGAATCAGAGGGCCATAATGATTTTGGCTTCGAACAACTTCTTGATCTCCTTTTCTACCAGGGGAAACAGTTTGGGGTTCATTATCCTAAGTTTATGTTTGAATGAAATTTCGTGCTTATTGATTGGTATATTATGCTAGATGATGTTGGTGTCGTAAGCCTTTAGGTCCTTGTAACTCTAGGTATACACATCCGAATATTCCTTCATCAAGGAGATATATCTTTGTTTAGCTTTCGAGGAGAGGTTCCTTTATATTTTGATGATCCTAGGATGCTCTTCTATCCCAATACTCACTTCCTCAACATCTTCATAGTTTTGGACCAGTTGAGGTTCTCTAGTACATCATCAGAATCGAAGAGTTTCTCCAGAGGGACCAGACCTCTAGGGATGGAATTTCTCTTTAGTTGCATAATTTATTTCCCGGATAGGTTGTTCTCATATCCCTACTGGACCTCAGAATCTTATAATTCCAGATCCCAAATATTTTCCTTATCGTCTTCTTCAGTGTCATTCATAGCAACAACCTCCTCTTCCTAGATTACTTCCTTCAGATCCACCATTTAGTTTCATAAAGGATCTTGAGTGGGGGCAACCTCCTCTCGAAATTTGTTTTCTTCATCGACAGATGATCCCTCAAAATCCCCAGTGAGGGTGAGGAACTAGTGGGTTTGTTTATCATCTTTGAACACTTTCCATCTCTTCACATTATCCAGGACAGAAGGTCTATGCCTCACCTCAATTTCATATTTCCCTATAGGATGCATGAGGACAATGAAAGCTGCTACCGAGGTAGCTAGGGAGTCTGCAATGCAATTATATACTCTAGGAATTAGATTGAAACTGCATTCCTTGAAGCATTCTATGAGGTCTTGGGTGGCATTTTGGTAGCTCCTCATCAGGGGATGCCTGGCCTAACATTTTCCGGTCATTTGCTTGATTATCAGCTTAAAATATCCATGTAACACCACCCTCTTGACCTGTAGCTTGTTTAATTCTAGAATAGCTAATATCATATCTACATACTCCACTACATTGTTTGAGAAGTCAAACACCAATTTGTATAAGTAACCCAAAGCTCATATTCCTGGAGGTCTCATCCATACCCCAGCCCCTGCTCCTTATCAGCAGACTGACCCATCAAATTCCACGTTGCATACCCGGCCTAACTCCTCTTGAGTAGGTATGAAGTCAGCATTCCAGAAACAGGAACTGTGTTCATCACCTTCAACGAAGAAAATAGTATATCCCATTTCGGTGTCTAGCGAGTATATGGGATGATTTTGTGGCCTTTCAACGCTGGTCACCATGTATGCCAATTTTTGTTCTCTGAAAAGTCTCCTTTGTATCCCAAAGACGGGAATGGTGGCATATGAAATGTTCATATGGAGGTCACCTTTGAGCTTGGCCACCCAAGATCTAGATAGCAACATTCTGAACTTTGGAGGAATGTCAGCCACCACCACGTCCATGACCAGGGTTTTAGCAGGGATTTGAGTGAGAGAGATGACCAAGTCTTTGATGAGGCCCAAACATTTGAATTTATTAGAATCAAAAGAGAAAATATCCTTGTAGGGTCTAGTCACTTCCAATCATAGTTGATCCATTATCCTTCTAGGCATTAAGTTGTCGGAGGCTCCTGAATCGAGCATAGCTTTGTGTAGGATGGAATTGTGTATGTTCAGGATAACATAGAAGGGGGTAAATTTTTCATTGGAGGGTTCATCTACATGGGGTTCAAACAGGATGGTGGGCCTATCATCTTGCACATTTAGGCTATCCGATATGGTAGAGATTCCCCCCATAGGTTTCAAAACCGTGGAAATTTTGGAATGATATTTTGAATTCTTTAGAAGCTTAGTGAGGGGGACTGATATTTTAGTCTTTGCAATTTCAGTCTCCATGCTGAAAGAAGTCTGTCCTTGATCAAATCCCTGGGGATTTTCTTCCCTTCATTCCTTTCCTTTGGGATTAGGAGCATTCTTGGGGTTATCTCTGGGAGGAGGGTCATTTTTAAGATTTATGGTGGAAACTTTGTTCCCTGCTTCTTTGTTTTTCATGATTGGGACATATCTGTTCCTCAAGCTGATTTGTCTCTATGCATCCAGGATAGTGAGTTGGTACCCTCTCTTGAATTCATCTGTATCATCTGGAGGTGTCTCTCCTCTTTCCAGGAAAGCATTTTCATGTTCTTCCTTAGTGAGGAAAGTGGCAGGAGACTCAGTATGTAGCTGGCATATTTCATCCTTAGTTTTATTCTCCCCATCTTGATCCACGAAATTCTCTTGGAATGGAGGTCTTCCAGGTGGGTCGAGAGGATTTCTCTGCCAGTTCTGGAAAATTTGAGGCCTTTTAGAATTTTGATTACTATTTTACTATTCTTGATTCTCCATGGGAGGGAGTATGCCATCTAAATAGAGCCTCTCCATAATTCTTTCCATGGTTCTCAACATTGTGTCAATTCTGGCCTCTTGCAAGCCCGAGGTGGAGGGATGCTCAAGTTCTTTGTCAACCTTTCACTCCCCTTCATCTCTTCTCCATTCCCCTTCATCTGTTTTCTTCTTTCTTATGGAAAATAGGTTCACCTCCACCTCTATGGCGTCTTTCATCATATCCTCCAAGGAGGTTGATCTTCTTTCACTTAGCCACAAGGAGAATTCACCATCTAAATATTTCGCGTATTGAAGATGTGCGGAGCCTATGGGAGGTTTGAATTGAGCAGGGATATAATTGTACACTTTCATGAACCTGTCCAAGAATTCTTGGACATACTCTCTCTCCTTCCTCCTCATGGAATGATATTGAGAGAGATACTTGGGATTCTTTTGATCTGCCCATTTGTCTTTGAAGGCATCCTTGAAGGACTAATATCTCATAATAGATTCATATAGGAGGTTTTTATACCATTTCCTTGCTTCTACAACAAGGGTCTAGGAAAATAGTCTAACCTTAACATCATCGTGGTCTACCTCTTCCAGGTCGACCCAATCTGAAAAAACACCTTAGATGTTCTTCGGTCGATGTTGGGGCTCGGACCTTGAAGGTCCTTAATTTTGGCAACTCCGCGGTTTTGGTGCAAAGCTTGTAAGCAGAGTTGCGGTCCAAAATAGTCTTAGGGGTTTCAGGGTTGGGTCGAAGCCCCTCTTTTTGTAAATAACCCATGGTTTTTAAGCCCATGGTTTAATCCCATGGTATTGTAATAGTGCACTTGTATAAATAGGCACTTATGTAAAGGAGTCAGAGAGATTTTTTTTGTGTATGATGTTGATGTAATGCAGAGAAGCTAAGGTCTATTTTTGGGTTAAGATTAAGTCCCAGCTAAGTGTGTGGACGACCTCTGTAGCTGAGTGCGTGGACGACCTCTGCAGCTGAGTGCGCAGAGGGTTTTGGAAGAAAGGTTCTGTAGCTAAGTGTGCAGTTTTGGGATGTTGAGAAGATCTGCAGCTGAGTGCGTAGATCAGAACTGTGTTGTTTGTAAAGAGTTGAATATAAATGCAGTTCTGTGGACGTAGCCCCTACACTGGGGGTGAACCACGTATATATTGTGTTGTGGTGGTTCTTTTTATTTTGTTCTTGTTATGTTTTTATGCATTTGATAAGTAGATGAATGATAAGTAAGATATATTGCTAAGTACTAACTTTGCTGTGAATTCCCAATTAAGGGTTAAGCAAGTAACTATCCTTTTTATCTAAACTGCGAAGCTATTTAAGTGAATTTCGAAGCTCTGTATTGAATGATTATTATTTGTTAAGGCTAAAGGTATAGTAATATCCCTCTTTTGCCTACAGAAACCTGATTCTGCGGCACCCCATAGCTGTTTCGGGTGAGACTGCAACCTGTTCACAGGTTGTTGCCGAAAGGGCCAACACTGTGGGTCAGTTTGTTGGTATGAAGAGAAAAGCATAAGAACTCGGGTCTACCCTTAGCCCAACAAATTGGTTCCATTGCCATTTGAACCAGTATCTGCTTCAAGAGGGATCTACATCGTACCTGGAGGGATATGATTTGGAGGCCCTCAGTAAAAGAAATCAGTGACTAGGTTGAAGATACTTATCTGAAATTTGCTGAACAAGAGAATAAGGACCCTCGTCGTAGCTCATACGACTTCTTGCAAAGGTATGTTTTTTCTGATATTTATGAAATTTTCTTTATAGAATTGCACCTGTGGTTATCCAGGTTGAAAGAAAGAAAGACAAACTTCAAAGAAGATCAGTCTTCTTCCTAGACCCCAGAAAGAATTAAGCTGTTGAAAAGTGTGAACAACACGGTATCAAGAGCTGTTGACTTCTGGATAATGTGAACCCTTGAAGCATTTGTGATGGAGTTCGACATTGACACACATACTTCTTTCAGTGAAGCAAAAAGACAGTTGTTCAAAGGACCAAGGGGTAAGTACCTGAATTCATTAAGTCTGAAAATTAAAATGCTCTTGGCTGAGAAAGGCATATTGCTTATCCAATCAGATTTCTAGATTTATTGCTACTAACCTATGTTTGGAAGCGAAAGTGACTTCGACGAGCAAAGTGGTTTGCTACGCAACGGTAAAAGATACAAGATAACTATTGGATCTTATAACCTAGGCCAGAATACGGATTATACCTCATTAATTTATGAAGAATATGAATATGAAGAAACCCCTTTTGTTAGAAACCCTCCTATAACTCCGCAGCAAAAATATGTTATCCCTGAGAACCCTTCACAGTCTGAAAGTAACCCTAGTAGTCCTGTAGTAGGTCAGTCTACCTCAGTAAGTTCCCCCCCCTGTTACCAGTCCTCCTCCTCCCCCTCCTCCCCCCCTCGATCCACTATGGGCCATGTGAATGATGATATCAAGCTCCCAGTCTTTAAAGGAACTGGATCAGAGGATCCAGAGCAGTTTTGGTTCTTATGCGAAGCTGTCTGGACTGCTAAGAATATTATGGATCATAATACAAGAAGAGCGCAGCTGGTCACCTCTTTCAGAGACCGAGCTTTGACCTGGTTTATGAAGTTTTCCAGTACTCAGAACTATGCCTTGGCTGATATTAAAAAAACAATGATCAAAGAATTGAAGAAGCCTAAATCGGAGTCAGAGTGTATAACTGAACTAAAAGAAATTCAGCAGAAGCAAGGTGAATCAGTTTGGGACTTTGATCAGAGGTTCAAGGTTTTGTTGGATCAAGTTAGCTTCACTATTGGACCAGAACAACATAAAGAATGGTTCATTGCAGCACTATTGCCTCATATCAGGACTCCACTTATGCAATAGAAGGTTGCTGATCAGAAAGAGGCATTGGAAATTTCCATGAAACTTGAAACAGCTCCTGTTGGAGATAATTCTGGAATAGCCCAGATACAGGCACAGTTAGCAGAAATGGCTTTGGAGCTTCGCGACATGAAAAAAGGGAAATCTATTCGAGAAGAGGTTTGGTGTACACGATGTAAGACAGAAGGTCATGACAAAGAACAGTGTCCTACATTAAGAAATTATTTGAATACTGGTGCACCGAACCTATTTAACCCTACTGTCCTATATTGTGAGATCTATAGAACAACTGGCCAGCATCGACCTGAATATTGCTATCTGCTGCAAAGATATGTTCAAGTACCTAAGAATCCCTACTACAAGTTCTGTAAGTCAGATGGACACAACAAAGACGAATGTCGCAGCTTTGACCTCATGAGAGAGCGCACCTATGATGCTTATAGGGTACAACTCGATGCACAAGGAAATGATGGATATGGTTACTGTGGTAGTACACCAGGTCAAGGTAATTTAAGAGGTCATGGTCATGGTGGTATGCCTGGAAGAGGTTGAGGCCAGGTTATTTTCTATAACTGTAATCAGGCAGGACATGTAGCTAGAGACTGTCAGAACCCAACTACAACATGTCGATATTACAGAGTAGTCGATCATGTGATTAAGCAATTCCCACAGTTGATAGCCAAGATACAAGAAATAAATGGCGCTCCTACTCAGAATGTTCAGATGATTGCTGTAGAGAAAAGAACTGTCCCAGCCATTAACATTGTTACAAGGAGTGGAACTACGATGCAGATGCCGAATAAGGGGAAACAACTTGATGAGGCTTGGGTCCGTAAGACCCCAGAGAAAATTCCAGCCTTCAATGTTGGCAGAGAAAAAGGAACATTTATGGAAGCTAAGAAAGACTTTGCTGATCCAAGAACATCAGTAGCAACTATGCAACAACATCACCAGTATTTGCAGTTACCAGAAGCTTCACCAGATCAAGTAAGTACACTAACATCATTTTTACAGAGTTGTATGAAGCTATTAAGAAATTAGAATGCTTTGAATGAGTTACAGAAATCTATTGCAGCTTGCGAACCTCAGCGAAGCTTTGATAGAGGAAAAACGGTTAATAGAGTTAGAAGGACTGGAAGAGAAATGAGATTGCATCCTCAGATAGGAGATTATGACATGACTAATATCATTTTAGACCTAGGATCAGAAGTGAATGTCTTAACTAAGAAGACATGGGAACAAATGGGAAAACCTACGCTTGAATGGTCCCCTATATAGTTGAGATTAGCCAATCAATATAAGATTGTGCCCTTGGGAAGATTCCCTAGTGTACCAGTGGAGATTGATGGAGTTATTACCTTAGCAGATTTTGAAGTCATTGAAATAATTGATGATAGAAACCCCTATCCAGCATTTCTAGGAATTGAATGGGCACTAGACAATGATGCATTAATCAACCTTAAGAATAGACATATGAATTTTGAAGGAAAAGGCTTGAGAGTCATAGTACCGTTGGACCCTTCTCAAGGAGAAAGGTATACAGATCCAGTCAGAGATGAAGATCAAGATGTTTTAGATCATATTTATAACATCACAACTAAAGAAGAATACTATGTTAACCCTACTGCTGAAGGTATAATGGATTGGCAGTGTGACAGTTCTTGCATGATTGATTCATATGAAGGCCTAGAAAATTGGAAGAATAGACTTTATGAGCTACATGGACATCGATGTGCAAGAATTACTAAGTCTATCAGATGGGTTGGCTCACAGACAATAATATTACTTACTTTTGATGTCTTGACAGACCCAGAAGATTTTATTGTGCAATTCTCAGAGCAAGTACCCGATTCATAGAAAATGGAGACTCTAGATTCAGTATTTAGAGCCACAACTGCTAGATGGTGGAATGGTCATAAAAATTATATTCATAGTGTAAAGCTTGTCAAAATTTTATTTGCCTAATATTTATGGATCAAATTCAGGAGGTACACAGCAGATTTAATGGTAAGACTAGCCCTCAGGAACATTTGGAGCAGTGTTATGAAGCATGGAAGCATGTACCTTGTGACGAATGGGTACATAGGTTTGTACACACTCTGGAACATGTAGCAAAGAATTGGTATGCGGAGGTGGAACTTCGCCATGGTACTGTAAGTTGGGTTAGCCTTGTTGATAGTTTTGTGCTCACATTTTCTATTATTGAGGTTTTCCCTGCTTTGGATGCAGCTATTAGGTTGATCCATACTAAGCTATTGGATGATAAAGAAATAGCCGAGTACCAATCTGATTGGAAGGAACAAGAAGCTCATGCAATAGAATGCTATAACCTCGCCATTGATGAAGACGATGAACCTTGCAACATTAATATTCCTGAGTCAGAAGGACATTGCTGTAGAAATTCTAAAGCCTTGATGGCATAAGGAATTTCATAAGCTAGCTAAGGATCTAAGCACACAATTAACCTCACAGAGAATTGTAGAGAATTAGCATAATGAGAGAAGAAGAAGAATTAATGAACACACATTAATGAATGATCAATAAAATGATAATTGATATTATTACATAGGTAATACATCCTTATAAAGGAAAAAGGAGTTGCATGAAGACAACTCAAGCTAGCTCATAAAAGCAGGCTTACTAATTAGGATATATCCCATAGTTGACTAAAGCAATTTCCCAATCTATCAAGCACCTCACGAATTAGCAATAGCATGAGTGAGTGATGATGAGTGAAGGAAAGACTTGCTAATCCTAGAATATAGAGAGAAAATAATGGAGGATGGGTTGGAAACAAAAGCTCCCAGTTTCCTAGTTGAATAGCTTTTATCTTATCCATAGAAAAGAAGGATAAAGCAGAAAAAGTAGAAAAAGAAGAATCTGCTATAAGGTCCTGTATACTAATTCTAGATGAACCCAGAATCAGAAATAAATCATTCCTAGGATATGGATGGCATGCATTGACCTTAAGGTGCAAGTGGATGCCAACTAATTAAGCTAGTGGGTGAATAATTAATCAAATAATGATTAATTATTTTATCCTAAGTTATGAGTGGGTTTATTATATTCCAACACCCCCCTTTAAGCCTGACTTTATGATAATATTCCTGAACTAATCAAAAATATATATGCATATAGGTCCCAGCAATAAATATATGGTCACCCTTTTACAATTTTATGTTGTCCGAAGAAATGAGGAAAGAGGCAAAACCTCAAGGGGAAAATCCTCCCTCAAGAAAGGACATGAAAAGCAATACCAAAAATGTTGAACTGCTGGTGTTGCTACTGCTCCAAACTAAATGCTGATGTTTGGAGGAATCTTCTTCTTGGGAAGAAGATAAATCTGCTCACCTGGGTCAAGGACAGCTGCAGGATGGAACCTGAGACCATGTAGAACAACTGAAATCCAATGATGTGAAGGAAATACTGAAGGATCTTGAGACTCGTAATCAGCTCCAAGATGATGATATGACTTGAACTTCGAAACAGTAGAGATGAAATGAGCTCTAGATAGGTGAAATAATTGTTCAAGCGAATGTATCATGTCTCCATCTTCATTTACACAGAGAGGATGTGTGCAAGTGATCATGTAGGAACATAGAGAAGGCATGGGATCAAAGAGTGCGAATGCATGGGCTCCATGGGTTGATATAGCTTTCAAAGAATCCAAGAGATCACAAATAAACACAATAGTAGACTCATGGGAATATACTGGTAAAGAATCCTCTATGGTAGAAGTATGAGAGGAGGAAAGATAGAGATGTTCAAAATATTCAAGGAGGCTCTGAGAATGAGTGCCAATAACAAAGGAGGAGCTGCAGAAGCACATGGGATCAAGTATGGTAAGTGGAAAAACACTGGAAGGACTTGATTTGGCTAAGCATACATCCTGGAAATCACTGGGTTGTGCACCATCAAGAAAAGAGGCATGCACAAGGTGTGAGAGGTCTGGCATATGGATCTCAGAATCCATGATAGAAGACATAGAGAACACTGAATGTGTGAGTGAATCATCAATAGCCATAGCAGCTCCATTAGTCACTTCTTTTTCATCAACAGCATCATGAGAAGATGAATCAAGATCTTCTACTTCAAAAGGCACATAAAAAGATGGCCCTTCAATATTTGCTTCTTGATTGAAAGAGGAAGCATTCGAATCAAAGAGAGTAGTAGCAACAGGAACTATATGAGAAACTTCTTCTTCATGATCAACTTCATCAGAGATTGTAGAGGCCGAGACATCTTGAGAGAGAGAAATCATTGAGGAGCTAGAGCCACTCTCCACATAGCTAGAAGGATCCTCATTGTCCTTTCCCAAAACTCTATCCAATATTGTCCAGATATCTTTTGGGTAATCAATAGAATCAATAAGGTAGCGCATGCATGGAGAGATAGATAGACAAATAGCTCCAATTGCTCTATCACAGTCATTCAACCAGTCACTTGGCTCTTCATAATATTCTTCACCAGCTCCAATAGATATCTCATAGAGACCTTGTCTCTTTAGATATGAAATCATCTTTAGTTTCCACTCTGAATAGCTTGTGAATGGAGAAAGAAGAGGAATTGATATTCTTGAATCCATTCAAAGTTGAACCTGCAAAATAAACCTGCAAATCTGGAAAGGAGGATTAATTAATGAACTCTCAAAGATCTGATATCATGTAGAGCTTTGATATCCTCAGCTCTAATAGCATGTAGAACTTGAACTTTGAGAACCTTAGCTCTGATACCATGTAGAAATTCTAAAGCCTTGATGGCATAAGGAATTTCATAAACTGGCTAAGGATCTAAGCACACAATTAACACACATTAATGAATGATCAATAAAATGATAATTGATATTATTACATAGGTAATACATCCTTATAAATGAAAAAGGAGTTGCATGAAGACAACTCAAGCTAGCTCATAAAAGCAGGATTACTAATTATGATAAACCCCATAGTTGACTAAAGCAATTTCCCAATCTATCAAGCACCTCACGAATTAGCAATAGCATGAGTGAGTGATGATGAGTGAAGGAAAGACTTGCTAATCCTAGAATATGGAGAGAAAATAATGGAGGATGGGTTGGAAACAAAAGCTCCCAGTTTCCTAGTTGACTAGCTTTTATCTTATCCATAGAAAAGCAGGATAAAGCAGAAAAAGCAGAAAAAGAAGAAAAATCAGAATCTGCTATAAGGTCCTGTATACTAATTCTAGATGAACTCAGAATCAGAAATAAATCATTCCTAGGATATGGATGGCATGCATTGACCTTAAGGTGCAATTGGATGCCAACTAATTAAGCTAGTGGGTGAATAATTAATCAAATAATGATTAATTATTTTATCCTAAGTTATGAGTGGGTTTATTATATTCCAACAATTGCGAAGTACATGGACCAGTAGTCGAATCACCTGAAGTAAATCAACCCTTGAAGACAAGGAAAGTAAACATTGGATCAGAAGAAATGCCTAAGTACGCTACCATTGGAGGTTATTGGGACGAAGAAATGGTGAGCAAAGTGACTGAACTCCTCCATGAGTATCAAGACTTATTTCCAATAAAGTTCGCAGAAATGAAAGGTATCCTTGGTGATATAGGAGTGATAAAAATACCTTTGAAAGCTGATGTGAAGCCTGTGAAGCAACACCCTTATAGGATGAACCCTAGGTATAAATAAAAAGTTAGGATGGAGCTAGATAAAATGCTCGTTGCAGGAATCATTAAGCCTGTTGAAGAGTTCGAATGGGTCAGCCCTATGGTGGTACAAGAAAAAAAAGACCAAGGGAGAAATCAGAATCTGTGTTGATCTGAGGAAGCTGAATGATGCCTGTTTACATGATCCTTTCCCTACTCCCTTTACAGATGAAGTTTTAGACAATGTTGGAGGTCAAGAATTATATTCTTTCACTGATGGATTTTCAGGTTACCGTCAGATCAGAATTTCTCCAGAGGATCGACATAAAACAACCTTCGCTACAGAAATGGGATCTTTTCAGTATACTGTTATGCCCTTTGGATTGAAGAATGCACCTACCATGTTTTCCAGAGTAGTCATATCTGCATTTAGGGAATTTATTCATAAGTTCTTGGAAGTTTACTTTGATGATTGGACTATCTTTGGTTTATTGAAAGATCATATAGCCAGTTTAAGACTTATGCTAGACAAATGTAGACAGCATCAGATTTCATTGAACCTGAAGAAGTGTATCTTTTGTGCACCTTTTGGAATTCTGCTAGGTCACATTATATGCAAGCAAGGATCGATGGTGGATCCTGCGAAGATAGCCATTATTGTGAACTTGCCACCTCCAAAGTCAACTTTGCACTACGCTTGGTCATACTGGATATTACAGGAAATTCATTAAAGGATATGCTCAGATTACAGCCCCTATGGAAAAGAAATTGAAGAAAGATATTAAGTTTGAATGGACACCTGAATGTCAGGAGAGCTTGGATATTTTGAAAGAAAAGATGGTAACTACCCCTATCTTAGTATTCCCTGACTGGAGTAAGGAGTTTCATGTTCATGTCGATGCATCTTCCATTGCTTTAGGTATAGTATTGACTCAGTTAGGTGAAGGTAATATTGATCACCCTATTTCTTTTGCAAGTAGAAAATTGTCCACAGCAGAAAATAATTATACTACGACAGAACGAGAAGGTCTAGCTATGGTTTATGCCTTGCAGAAATTTCGACATTATTTGTTAGGATCTCATTTTAAAATGTTCACTGACCATTCTGCTTTGAAGTATTTGGTTAACAAGCCTGTATTAGGTGGAAGGATATGCAGATGGCTGATTTTGTTTCAGAAGTATGACTTTGAGATCATAGTTAAGCCAAAAAGACTTAACCTGGGGCCTGACCACTTGTCGAGGCTCGAGTCAGGAGAAGATCCCACTAGTTTGGACGAAGGTCTTCCTGATGCCTAGTTGTTTTCCATCCAGATGGTTGATGATTATTTTCAGGATATTGTTCAGTACTTGTCTATAGGATTTGCACCCTCCAAGATGACAACACAGAAGAAGAAGCAGCTGGTGGTTAGAGCAGCTAAATTTACCTTGATAGTAGGACAACTATATAAGATGGGACCAGATGAAATACTGTGCAGATGTGTCCTGGAGCATGAAAAGCCATTGATTTTGGCTGAGGCACATTCTGGAGCAGCAGGAGGTCATTATGCAGGACAAGATACAACCCAAAATATTCTAACAGCTGGATTGTGGTGGCCTACAATTCATAAGGATGCAAGAGAGTATTGCCACAGCTGCGATATCTGTCAGAGGACAAGAAAACCATCTAGGAGGGATGAGATGCCTCTGGTTCCATAGGTAACTTTACAACCATTTGACAAATGGGATATTGATTTTGTTGGACCAATCAATCCCCCTGCAAAGAAATCTAGAGCAAGATACATTATTACAACAATTGATTACCTTACTCGTTGGGCCGAAGCTCAACTAGTCAAGGACTGTAGTGCTGCTACAACTGCAAAGTTCATATTTGATAATATTTTGTCAAGGTTTGGGTGTCCTAGGATTCTTATGAGTGATCAAGGATCACATTTTCTGAATAAAACTATTGAAGCATTGACCGAAGAGTTTCAAGTATATCATCAAAAGAGTACTACCTACCATCCTCAAGAAAATGGAATTGTTGAAGCCTTTAACAAGATTCTTGAGCACGCTCTGACGAAGGTTTGCAATGTTAACAGAAATGATTGGGATCTCAGAATTCCATCAGTATTATGGGCTTATAGAACCACTTGCAAGAAGTTGACAGGCCACACACCTTTTAGGCTGGTGTATGGACAGGAATCAGTTATGCCCATGGAGTACCTTGTTCCTAGCCTCAGAATATATACCTTCACAGAAATGGATGACCCAGCCGTGTTGAATGAAAGGGTGGAAAAGATACTAGAACTAGAAGAAGACAGATTCATTGCAGGTTTCCAGCAGCAAGTACAGAAGGCTAGAGAAAAAGCATGGCATGATAGACACATTAAGAAGAAGCAATTTCAGACTGGTGATCTTGTGCTCTTGTACGATAGTAAATTCATGAATTTCCCAGGTAAGTTCAAGACACATTGGAAAGGACCATACACAGTTCAGAAAGTTACCGATGGTGGTGCAGTTCAGTTAGCTAAGTTGAATGGAGAAATTTTGCCCTCCATGGTGAATGGAAGTAGATTAAAAAAGTACAGGGACAGGCCTGTACCCCCTGATAAAAAATAATAGTAAGAAGTAGAGTCTAAGTACCAAGAAAAGTTGCAATTGGGTACTAGACTATAATGAAGCTGTTCTCAGAGAGTTTCGATAGATTGTTTGAAAATTTACGAAGTATCGAAGGTTGTGGAAAAACTTCTGCCATGGATCGAAGTTCGAAGTTTTGTCGAAGCTTGTGTCAAAGTTCCTCATTGTGGCGAAGATGAAGTTAGTGGTTGTACCGAAGAAGAAAGGTGTGTTGAAGCTTAAAATACGACCGTTGGAAAAAAATCAGATTTGGCGGCGCCGGTACGTTAACTGCATTAACTGCCTGTAATGATGAGATTTTGGGAAATCTAGCACCGTTTGGACAATATCTATTGCCACTCGGCCATATTTGGTGTCTTTAATGCACATTTATAGCATATTTGGTCACTAGATTCTATAAGAAGTCACCCAGGCCTGCGAATTTTGCATTACGTATTTTCTTGAGTTGAGTCCATGTCAGCTGATCACAAAGTCCAGCAATTGCTGAGAGAATTCAGAGAGAGGGGTCTGCAGAACCTTATGAGAAACCCACCTACATATGCACCTCGCGAAGAGAATCCCCCAGCGCCGGATCAACCGATGCAGACGTGATCAACCAGAAAGAAACTTAAGGATGAAGTTTTCTCTAAGCAAAATGAAGAAAGATGCAAGCCATTAGGAAAGACACCAGAGGATCCTGAGATGAATCCTCTTGGTTTGGCAGAGCTCCCACCTGAATATTTCCAAGACTTCGGTGAGGATGAGAACGTTGCATCGCAACATCCACCATATATTTCACCTGTTCGACTAGGAGTTCAGCCACCTCAGTGGACAACCAAGTTCACGTTACACACCCCTTTGCTGCCATAGGGTGTGAAGTTGGTCGGAATGATGACAGGAAAATTAGATTGGCTCAAGTACACAGACCACGATAAGAATGATCATGGGAAGTTTCCGCATTTCGCACTTGGGAAATACTTGCACTCTGTTCATTATCTGGAGGCTGGAACGACGTTACTCGAAGTCAAATAGTGGGCTGCTGGCTTGGAGCAAGCTGGCTTGTTAAAGAGGCTGAATGTTCCCCACTTTGGTCGCAGCACGCAGGTTACCATGGTGGTCAAGCAGCTGTTGGCATTGGTGCATGATGGGTACCTATGGATAGGAAGCCAGAAAATAGCTATTGATGGAGAGCTGATTCATAGGATTATAGGCTTGCCGAAGGAAGGGTCTGATCCTGGGATTGGGTTCGTCAGAAAGCACGAAGATACGAAGCTGGCGCAGCACATGAAGGACCTCTTCGGGTTGACAAAAGGAAAGCGAGGGTATCAAACCTCAACAATTCGGCACCAAAAAATTCACTTCACCGTACAAATACTAGCATGCAAACTAATGCGCAATTGCAGGCCTAATGAAGTACCTGCCCTGATTGTCAGTATTGCTGCGAACTGTGCCGAAGGCTACAATTACAAATGGGAAAAGTACATTGCTAGAGAATTCCTTGAAGATGTCCGCGATGCACAGGAGAAAGGTAGACCCTTTCATTACTCATGGTTGTTAGTGCTTATTGCACTGGTAGGATGGAGAGAACCTACTGAGGTGCAGTTTGTTGATGTGCCTCCGGAGATGCTTGGTGCAGCAAGGTACGCATCTCTTTGGGTTTCACAGGATAAAGCCTTACAGCAGATGACAAACTACGTGGTCGCATTCTATTCGATGAGTATTTCCTATGAGGTCCTGAAAATGCTGCGGCTCAATAATGAGCTATTTTCTCAGTATGCGGGAGTGGCTGACTTCAAGGCTGACATGCATAATGTCTTCATCTAGGCCCGCACAGATAACAAACATGCATGGTGGAAATTACCATACATGGTAAACCAGGAAGACATCCTCGTATTAGTTCAGCATTGGCCAACTAAATGGATGAAGGACGCAGGAACAAGGCCCAACATACCAGTCCCTCCAGTGACAGATGTGGGCGCAGGTCCTAGCCAGCCATAATAGAATGACCCACTCGAAGAGAGCGAAGAACAAGATGAGTCACAGCATAGCGAAGGTGACCAGGGTGGAGATGACAGAGCTGATGAAGAAGAAGAAGAATCGGTCAAAACCATCTCAGACCCCAATCGCCCAGATAAGTGCAAGTCTCCTAAAGTGGAGGAAGTTACGAAGCCTTCACCCAGAAAGAAAGCTAAGGCGTCGAAGGGCAAGAATATCGTTGAAGAGCCCACTGTGACAATTGAAGAGCTTGATCAAGCTCTGACAAAATCGACAGAGGTATTATCCAGCAAATGGGTAGAGTTCGCAGCTACACACCTTAATGTGCTTGCCAACGTTGCACAGCGAATTGAAGAACTTAAGGTGTTAGTGGAAAGATCAGCAACTGGCGCTGCAGCAAGCAGTGCCCCAGCAGGCACGCAGCCAGATACGAGACAATGGCCAGCTAGAAACAACAGAGGACAAGTGCCAAGTGAAACCCTTATAATAATTGATGTAGCATCTCGATCGCAGATGAGCATGACAGTTGAAATAGATTACACCAAGTTGTCTATGCCGGAGCTGCATCTTTGTTAATTGGCACTCATGAAGGAGATCTAAGAACGAGACAACTACACTCACATGTAGGTAGAAAATACCACGAAGCAGAGTGAGAGCCTTGCAACGCAGTTGGAAGAAGTTGAACAGAAGAAGAGGGAAGCAGAAAACAAGCGGGCTGCACTAGCACGAGTGTTGGATGAGGCGTGTCGATGTCTCCCTGACTTCGACATGCAGGCTGAAGAAGAACCGAAGCAAATGATCGTCAAGCTGAAATACTATGCACAACAGTCTCAAAGCCAGATAGTGAATATGAAAGTAGAACATGAGGCTCATATTGTGGAGCTTCAACTTCGCATCATTCCTGAGAGTCCACCAGAGGTCAGGGAACAACATCGCAGAGATATTCAGGCCTCAGCAATGAATATCTCAGATCTTGTAAGTAGTGCATCAAAGTTGCTAGATGAAAGTGTCAAGGCCTGGGTGAACTTGCAGGACAACCTAGAAGTAGAAAAGTTGCAAGAAACCATCAAGCAACGACAGATAGAGCTGGATGCAGTCAAAGCGGAAATCAAGACATTGCCTCCTATGCAGAAGATGCTTAAGGTAAAGCATAGCAATGAGCTCCATCGAGAAATTGAGTCTTGCAGAAGGTAAGAAACACTATTGGTGAACTCTGTGCAGCCCCTCATTAATGAGGCCTTGGAGTTGAGCACCGCTATGGACAACCAGCTCAAAGTCCTGAAGGAGTATGATGCGTTCGTACAAGAGAAATCCAACGAAGCATCTGCATCAACATTGCAAGAGATAGTGGAGAAGGAGAAAGCAGCCGAAGATATCATGCGTAGCCTCAACAAGCAGTTTACTATCTTCGCCAATAAGATTCTTGCACCTGGAAAGCAGCAGAGTGTCTTGGGACGGGACACTGGTGAGTCTTAGGGGCCTGTTGGGGCTCGGACCTTGAAGGTCCTTAATTTTGGCAACTCCACGGTTTTGGTGCGAAGATTGTAAGCGGAGTTGCGGTCCAAAATAGTCTTAGGGGTTTCGGGGTTGGGTCAAAGCCCCTCTTTTCGTAAATAACCCATGGTTTTTAAGCCCATGGTTTAAGCCCATGGTTTAATCCCATGGTATTGTAATAGTGCACTCGTATAAATAGGCACTTATGTAAAGGAGTCAGAGAGACTCTTTTAGTGTATGATGTTGATGTAATGCGAAGAATTTAAGGTCTATTTTTGGGTTAAGGTTAAGTCCCAGATGAGTGCGTGGACGACCTCTACAGCTGAGTGCGTAGAGGGTTTTGGAAGAAAGGTTCTACAGCTAAGTGCACAGTTTTGGGCTGTTGAGAAGATCTGTAGCTGAGTGCGCAAATCAGAACTGTTTTGTTTGTAAAGAGTTGAATATAAACGTAGTTCTGTGGACGTAGCCCCTACACTGGGGGTGAACCACGTATATCTTGTGTTGTGGTGGTTCTTTTTATTTTGTTCCTATTATGTTTTTATGCATTTGATAAGTAGATGAATGATAAGTAAGATATATTACTAAGTACTAACTTCGCTGTGAATTCCTGGTTAAGGGTTAAGCAAGTAACTGTCCTTTTTATCTAAACTGCGAAGCTATTTAAGTGAATGTTGAAGCTCTGTATTGCATGATTATTATTTGTTAAGGCTAAAGGTACAGTAATATCCCTCTTTTGCCTATAGAAACCTGATTCTGTGGCACCCCATAGCTGTTTTGGGTGAGACTGCAACTTGTTCGCAGGTTGTTGCCGAAAGGGCCAACACTGTGGGTCAGTTTGTTGGTGTGAAGAGAAAAGTATAAGAACCTGGGTCTACCCTTATCCCAATAGTCGAGTACTCTCTTTCTCCATAGAACTTCTTGAGCCTGGTGGAGTATCCAAGGGGAGATCATGAAGAACCATAGGAAGGCGTATAGGAGAAAATATGTTTACCATCCTTGGGGGTATAACAAGATTTACTAAGGGATTGCGACTGGTGTGATAGGAATTAGTAAGTTGTGAGGTACAAAAAGGTGGTGGGAGTGGCAAAATTCAGAGATGAAGGCTGATTTTATCCGAAAGTAGTGGGGGACAAAGGTGTGAAGGGAAATTTCCTTATGACGATGAAATTCAACAAGGATTGATCAGCGGCGAATGTAAGGAACTCGAGGCCTATTAGGTATAGGAAACCCCTTCCTAGAGGCTCTAGAGTCTGGGGTGACCAGGAAATGCGGGGAAAGTCAAATGTGGAGGTGTCGTATGCTAGGTCAGAGAGACTAGATTCAGATTTATTTATGGGTAAGGTTAGTCCACACTCCTCATTACAACATTCTGATATATCGCTGATAGAAATAGCAGTTTCAATGAGAAAAGACAAATTTATGACTAACCTTTGCAGCCTGTTGGCCCTTCAGATTAAACTTTCAAGATCGAAGACTTCTTGAAAGGATTCTACATCAAGATTTCTTCTCATATGGGTTCTTCTAGTCTCCAGTATTTCCCAGTGGAGTAACTTTCAATGTTTTCGTAGAGTCACCAGAGCACGCACAACCAAATTTGTGTCTAGGATGGGCTGCTAAACCAGGTCGTAGAGCCGGAATAGTGTTGTTCTTCTCGAGGAGATAATAGCAATTAAGCTCCTTGACAACTGCGGAAAGATGCTAGCACCCTATAATTTTCTCATGGTTTTTGCAGGAAGTCATAGGGGTAACCATTTCAACCAAGTTTAGACTATATTCTATCCAATACAGTCAGAGAGGGCTCTATCTTGTCACAGAGGAAAGAAACAAATATATATAAAGATTTGGATAGCTCGCAGAAGGCTATATTTCTGATGGTTATCAAGGCATTAATAGATTTAAAAAATGGCAGAACAGACAGACAAGAAAATAATTGGGAAATGGAGTCAAATCTCGAATCAATCAAGGGTATTATAGCAAAAATGAGAAAGGGAATTTCCTTTATATTTTGATGCAAAGTAAGTGTCACAAATAGTCAAATATCTTGAAAGGGTGGTAAGGGGGAAATGGGACAAATCCTAGCGAAGCAAGAGGCACCTATTTGTGGATGAATCTCTTGCACCGTCTTTAGTAGAATAAATAGCAAAGGCTAGAAACTTCAATGGAGCATAGGAGATGAATTCCAAAGAGTTTACTAGAACACAATAACAAATGCAACATCTGATACGAGGTGTGATTAACTGAGAGCAAATTCCTTGTATACTAATCTAGAGTGCATTAGAATAAATACACAAAAATGAAAGTGATAATTAGAAAACATAGACTGAATGCAACCACTGTGATGAATCTTAGAAACGCAAGAGCAAAGTTTCTCGTTAATACTTATGAGAGAGTTACAGAGACAAAATGAGAGAAGAATGATTTCTGAATGAAAATTACAACCCTTTCCTCATCAATTGAGGCCTTATTTATAATGCCATAAATCCTGGGACCAACCTCAAAATGGATCCAAATTCTGTTACAAAAACTGGGAACCAAATCCTAGATCATCATTCAAATCCTAACAAATTCTGAGTTGGCAGGCTTGCCATGATTCTTTACCCAAAATCATCCTTATATTATAGTAGACACACTGGTCCTAAGACGACAACAAAGAATAAGAGAAGCATGCTCGATTTCTTTAATGGTAACATCCGAGCTCTTCCTAACAATTTCAGTTTCTCAGGCATGACTTGCGTTACTGAATATTTCCCATACTCCAACTGGGTTTCACATCTGTGCTGACCCTTTTCCCTTGTGTACCTTGTGTCACATGACATTGCTTATAAGCATAGATATCATCCGCATAGATATCCGTCGTCGCCTTCTATGACCCTTTATGCAATTTCATGATCATTACCTTGGTTATTCTCCTTGCGCCTTTTGTTGACAAAGATGCTCTATGCCATTGATCTGGACTCGATCAAATCTCTGTCATTGAGAGATGTAGGACCCCTTAGCATGTCACAATGACCTCCTTCATTAACCATCATGCAATACCTCCACGCAAAACCTGTTGGCAACGTGGATGAAGTGCGCCATCGGATCCTGGTCATTCATAAGCATTGGCCCTACTATCCCTTCGCAGTGCTCTATCTTTTTAATCGTCATGCATGTTTTCACTGTGAATCATGTTCCCATCGTAGATCATGAGCCTCGAAGGATTGCAGCTGTTGATGCTTGAAGAGATATATGAATTTCATGATCCTCCATAGTTTAATCAACTGTGCACCTTCCTTTCAGCAAAATTTTCCTGCCATCGATCTGTCTTGGCCATGCACTCTCATCATTGATTTTCAGGGTTTGCGGGGTTTAGTCACTTTTTTGGGATTTTCTCTTTGATTTATTATGTCCACCTTGTCGTCCCTTTAGCTCAGGATGGGGCCATTCCAATATGATAGCCCCCTTCAAAACTTAGCACTAGTGTGAGAAAGGTTCTAACACTATTATTGCAAGTGGTGTGATTCTTTACTGTTATTTATAATTTGCATCCTAGATGATTAAACAGATCTTAGCTAAGTCCTGGTAGTTTGATACTTTCATAGTTTACTTTCTACACGAGTACATATAGCTTAATTCTTTCTAGATTAGTAATTGTTTAAGTAATGATTATAGGAGGGTAAATGCATTTCTAAATTATTAGATGGATAAATTAACTTAGCTTTATCCATGAGAAGATTTTGAATGAGAAAACATGTAGGACAATTAAGATTTCATTCATTCAAACAACTACTTAAGTGTTTATGTAACGATTGTGCTAATTATCTTTGAAACAAAAATACTTCCCTGGGTTGACAATTCATATTGAGCATTCTGTGTGTTAGTTGTAATTGATTAGCATATAGGGTGACCAACATTTTGGTGCCGTTGTCAGGGAATATAACTACTAGACACAATAGTAGTTGTATTTATTCATTTTCTTTAGCAGTTTTTAATCTTTCATGAATTTTTGGTTGCATGAATACAAGGAGAGTACAACATGATATCCCTGGAACCCCCAGACCTCCTCAGAATACTAACTTTGCAGGTGGTCGAGGTCATGGCAGCGGTCCAACCTTAGGAAGAAGGACATTCATTGATGATTTAGTTTCCAGGGATAATTCTTCTACATGAGCTTGCAATCAAGGACCATCATATGTCAGAAGAATCCTTGTTACTCCTAGGATGGAAGCATCATTTTCCATGGTAGAGAAAATAGGAGGAGCCGTGACACCATCTGGTGTCCCTGTAGACGAAGATAGAGCTAGTGTTGTGGGAGTAGGTGAGCCATAGGTGGTTTACGATATCGAAGGGAAGGGGGTTACAAAGTGTTAGAATAATCAACCCATAGTTAGCTACCTTAGACATTAATTAATCCATTTTTATCTTATTTGCCTAGTTTCCATATTCCACCTTATGCAAGTTGTCATCTACACATCCATAGTGGTCAAACTTGCTAATTTTGAGTCATGGAGCGCTTTGGAAACCTCCTGGAATCAAATTTTCTTTATTCCTGGCCTCCCTAGTGCATGTCTACTTTTTCTTCTTTATTGCCTGCTTTTTCAGTGTTTTAAGGCAATTGGGAAAGTTTGACTAGGTGAGGTTAACTTTTTTTTTGTCCTCCACATCCTCCACTCTTTTCTCCTATGAAAAGCATGTATGAGTTGTCTTTCCATTACCTTTTAGCTTGCCTAATTGATTTTGCCAATTTGTGAGCTCCTAGACAGTTTTGGAAACTGCTTTATGCACCTATGGGGGATTTGCTTAGATTTAGTAAGCCTGCTTTTGATTAGATTCAAATGGCATATTCATGCATTCGAATCCCTCATGTAATTATTTATTGTGGCAGCCTATGAATTCACAAGTTTGTCTATTGTACACTTATTCAATACAATTTAGTGTTCAACTCCATATTCAGTCTCTTTTGTGAGTAATTTGCATGTGTAATTGGAAATTGTTGTGAGTGTAATTGTTTTAACACTTGGGTTCAATTTCCACATGGTATTAGAGCCTTTTTATATCGATTTCTCTCCTTCCAATTTGTTTTGTAGGTTCGACATCATTCACTGGGAGCATTCTGCTGACTGACGGGACAATTTCTGAGCTATGGATCAATCTCAGAAGATCATCTTGACTCCATTTAACTTCTTTGAATGGAAAGTAGAGATGGAGATACTGTTGAGAGTGAAATGCCTCTACAGAGTGACTATGGCAATAGAAGTAGATCCGAATGCAACTGTAGAGAAGATAAAATGGCACAATAGGAGGGATGAGGCCTATGGTCTCCTGTGTCTGAGTATATCCAGAGACCTCGTTTTCCATCTTGATGGATTGACATCACCGAATGAAGTATGGGAGAATCTTTTTGATCTTTTTGGAAAGACAGATGAGATGAGGGGACATCAAATTGAAAATAAATTGATCTCCCTGAGTGTAATAGCTTTGAATCCATGCAACTCTATTTTTCCAAGTTCAAAGCACTTGTTTTGTAGCTAAAACAATGTGGGATCGAAAAGAAGGATGATCAGATGGTCTTGGACATACTCTTGAAGCTTGGCCCTGACTATTCAGTGTTTGTTTCGACCTTCTATGCCACAAAGTTGACAGCTCGATCCTAGAAGATGCCTAGCCTTGTAGATTTCATGGAATCTCTCACACAAGAACAAGATAAATTGGTGATGATGGGCACCATCAAACCATCCAAATACCAAGCTTTGGTTTATGGAGATTCGAGGGTGGATTCAAAAAGCAAAAAGAAAGCTAAAAAACCACCTGAGCAAAAGAGAGACAAGAACAAGTCTCCGGAGGAGCCTCAAGGTTCCAAGAAGAACTACTAGATGAAGAAGAACAAAGGAGAAATGAGCAAGTGCGCATACTGCAGTAAGGGAAATCATTTTGAGAGCTCCTGCATGAAGAAGAAAATAGACATGCTGACCCAACTCCTGGAGAAGAATGGCATCTCCCTTCCAGACAACTCAAAGAAGAGGGAAGGAGGATCAAGTTCACAAGACAGAGAGAGAGTTCATGCATTGGTTGTTGGCACATCAAGCTCACCTAGTTTCATCATTGATTCTGGAGCTTCAAGACATATGGTTTCAACCAAGGAGGCATTCACCTCACTTGACATGTCAAAAGGTCCACCAATAGTACTGGGAGATGACTCTCTCACTGAAAGTTTGGGCAAAGGGAGGATTGATCTTGACCATGGTAAGTTTAGAAATGTGTTGTATGTTCCAGGTCTTGCCTCTAACCTATTATCAATGTATCAGATGACCCACACAGGGTCTCCAAAGAAGGTCATATTCTCCCCTGATGAAGTTGAGATCACAGAGATCTCAAGTGGTAAAGTCATTGCAAAAGGAGTTGCAAATCATACTTCAAAAGTATACATGTTCTCACACTTCCTACCCTACTCAAACCCCTCTGCTCTTTTGATTCATGCTAATGAGGCAAGCAAGATTTGGCATGAAATATTTGGCCACC
>LPNX011235484.1:459569-552777 GCA_001517045.1 Pseudotsuga menziesii
TCTTGGCCTCCCTAGCACATGTCTGCTTTTTCTACTTTATTGCCTGCTTTTTCAGTGTTTTAAGGCAATTGGGAAAGTTTGACTAGGTGAGGTTAACTTGTTTTTTTTCCTCCACATCCTCCACTCTTTTCTCCTATTAAAAGCATGTATGAGTTTTCCTTCCATTACCTTTTAGCTTGCCTAATTGATTTTTCCAATTCGTGAGCTCCTAGACAGTTTTGGAAACTGCTTTATGCACCTATGGGGGATTTTATATTTAGTAAGCCTGCTTTTGACTAGATTCGAATGGCATCTTCATGCATTCGAATCCCTCATGTAATTATTTATTTTGGCAGCCTATGGATTTATAGGGTTGGCTATTATACACTTATTCAATACAGTTTAGTGTTCAACACCATATTCAGTCTCTTTTGTGAGTAATTTGCATGTGTAATTGGCAATTGTTGTGAGTGTAATTGTTCTAACACCTGGGTTCAATTTCCACACAAAGGAGGAGTGGTTACAGCTTCAACAAGAGTTGGAAAATTATAGGAAGTGAATATAGGAGGAAGGAGATGCAAACATGAATAACGAACGTCACCCTGATGATCATGAAGAAGAGGTATGGGATAACCATCACAATGATGGAAAACTCCAACATGAGGATAATTTATCCACACTTCAATTCCCAATTTGACAACCAACTAGACCTCCCCCCATGAATAACATCACACCATCAGTATTACCACGCTTTCATGGGAAATTCACAAAGGATCCAGATGAGTTCCTCTTTGAATTTGACATCCTCTGTTGCAGCTACGATTACACTTTCGATGAAAAAAATTTGAAACTTTTCCCTGCTACTTTAAAGCACAATGCTTTGCCTTTGTTTATGATATTGGGTGGTTAGACTATTGCCACCTAGGAACAAATGAAATAGTTGTTCCTTGGAAAATATAAACAGTACTGTAGGACTAAAGATAAAAGAGAATAATTGTTTAAGATGATGCAGAAAGAGGAAGAGATTCCGGAGGACTTTGTAGAGAGACTTCTGTACAATGTATAGAGGTTAGGACAAATTGATATGGGGAAATATGTGCTCAAAATTATCTTATAGTGTGGAATCGACTAAGATTTCCTGGATATGCCAAATTTGTTGGGAAAGGGGGATATCTCAAAATAATCCTTTGAGGAGATTGTCGGCTTATGCCAAAGATATTCAAGAGGATCCTCCAGAACCAACAATTGTAACAAAGGACTGGACAAAGATGTCTTCAATAGAACATAGAAGTCATATAATGGAGGAGCCAATTGGGAATAAATAGGAAAACTTTTTGATAATTTCAAAACAGAAATGATGATCTCCATCTCCTCAGAAATGGGCGTCCTGAGATCAAAGTAGAGGAAAGCAGTAGAAGATTCAACACTTGGTGTAATATGTCCTAGATGTAGGAAGAAGCATCCACTGAAGGAATTTCCACTTGAAAAGGTGGAAGTATGACAACTCTATGAATTGAATCATGATACTAAGTAATGTCCTTCGCTCCCCCAAGTTAAGGAAGTCTTGCAAGAGTCTACTTCTGATGTGGAGCAATGTTACTTCTTTGCTCAAAAGAAGCCTTGGCATCCTCAAAATCAAGGTATGAATCTAGACCCATTTTGGAATAATATGAATAATATTAATAACATGAATAACATGAATAACATGAATACACAACTCCCTTCACATTATTCTAACAATCAATGGCATCCATCTCAAAATTTTATGTAGAATCCTAACTCTTGGTCACCTTGGGAACGATAATCAAACCAAGAAACTTCTTGGTCTTCTAGTTGGAGAAACTCCCATCCAAGAAATAATTTTCCTCATAACCAACCTCCTCATCAATAATACCCTCCTCAACAATACCCTCACCAATAGTACTAGGAGCCGCAACTGCAAATCCAAAATAATGTTGCACTAGTGAACATGACACTACAACCACAAATTCCTTCCCATCCTAACCCTAACCCAAATAATAAAGCAGTCCATCAATTTGAGACTACCAACATGCCTTCTTACTCCATTATCCTAGTTCTCTGCAATGACACACACTTACGATTAGGGAGGCTAGTGGATCCCTTAGTCATTGAAGATATTATATCTTTTGTGACTTTAGCAAGAATGAATCAACAACATCCATGTAATACGTAAATACCCATCATTGATGATGCTGAGAGTCCTACTGAAATACTAGCTAAAACATAGGAAGAAACACTCATTGAAACACAACCTACACAACCAACAAGAGAACCATCGTATCTTGAAGGACTGATCCTACAGAAGAAAGTGGAACAACCTAAATTTAATCTCTTAGGGGAATTAAAGAATTTATATGTCAAAATTCCACTGTTGTAGGCCCTTCATGACGTGCCCATCTATGCTAAAACAATCAGAGATCTGTGTGTAATAAAACCAGGGAGAAAGCTTAGGGATCCTCCCACTGTCCATGTAATAGGAAAACTCCTTAAATTAATAATGGGGAAAACTCTCTTGGCTAAGTATGATGATATTGGAAACCCTACAGTTACAGTACACATTGGAAACACTCAAATGCCTAATGTTTTAGTATATTTACGCACAACTATAAATGTTATGACCATCGAAACTATGAAAAAACTTGGGCTCACTAATCTTCAGCCAACCCCTACTATCTTAGAACTTGATGAAAGGTCCACAATCAAACCTGAGGGAATCATCGATGACCTTTTTGTCTCAGCTGATTCATGGGAATACCCTATGGACTTCTTGGTTTTGCAACCAAATTCGCAGCTAGGGGGAAATTCGGTGATCCTGGGAAGACCCATGTTAGCCACAGCAGATGCTTGCATTAGCTATCGGTCAGGGTCCATGACTATCTCATATGGGAGTGATACAAAAATCATGACCCTACAGCTTGACCCAAATTAGTAGCTGAAACTCCATTGTGAATGGATCTAGAGGAGGAAGAAGATGTTCAACCCTTATTAATGATGGGGAAAGCCTTAACCTTTAAGGATGAAACAGAGGATGACACTATTAATAGTTTAATTAGTGAGCTAACATCTGTCAATAAACATGTTTATCAAATTCTGAATAGTACTTTAGGTGAAGAAGAACAAGAATACCTAATTGAAGAGACCTTCATTAGTGATGCCAACATAATTACAGTACTTAAAAATTCAAAAATCATTCCAGTTGAAATAGATTCGGGAAAAACATTGAAAATTAAACTGAATCTCGCTCCTAATGAGCTAGAATTCCTGATCACTCTGCTGAAACAACACAAGGGATATTTTGCTTGGGAGTACACATATATGAAGGGCATCCCTTCTAATCTGTGTACCTATCAAATTTACATAAAAAATGACTCTTGACTAGTGTGCCAACCACAACGAAGGATGAACCCTAACTTTAGGGATATAGTGAAAGAAGAAATCCAAAAAATCTTGGAAGCAAGGTTTATATACCCTATTTCAGACAACTATTATACCAAAATCCTATCATCATCATGTGATAAGACCTTTGACATACCTATTTTCCCTTAATCCCAACACTTGGAGTGGAAACCCATGTTGATTGTCAATGTTTCATAAAAAGACTCAACACCGCGATTTCCCCTTTATCCATGAGCGGCACCTTTCTCGCACCACCTATACCTTGTTATCCATAAGCAGTGCCATCGCTTATAGCCCTTGGTCCATAATCATTTCTTACCTGAACCGCTCTATCGTAGAAGGAGAAAAGTGGTACCCTGGGTAAAATGGGAAAAAGAGAAGATTCTCGAGGCTTCTATATCATGAGCCCCATGTCCTCCCTTATCCCTATCATTGTGGGTCAGTTGAGCTTGAGATCCCTCATCCTATGATCTTAGAGGCCACCTCATTCACAAATCTCTCAACCATTCCTATCCATTGAGCCTTATAAATACAAGCTCATATCCATGGTTGAGGGGGAGAACCATTGAAGTATTGTTATGCTGTTGGATTGACCACTTGGCCCAAGCCATTGGAGATGATAGAGAGCAAAGTTGGAGCTTATGGGGATGACAGTTTTGGTTTCATGGAGATGCATGTCAACACTAAGGCTTAATTGGTTGTAAACTTCTCCATTTTAATCTTAATGCAAAGTTGATTTCCGTCCCACTTTACTGTTGTTGATTGATTTCACATATAAATGTTGTTGGATTCCTTAGTCATTGACATGGATTAATAGATTATGTTCTGGTAGCTTTGATGTGTTTGCATGTTTAATCTGATTACAGGTACACAGGTTTACTATCGAAGCAGGCATTCCAGGTATCTATGATATCCAGGGAGGGTCTTCATCCTTTGTCGTTCATTTGTTCTGGATCTTAACCATTCAGACCAGAGGAACAACTTCTGTCTGCAGAAGGTGAAATATTCCTACTAACAAATCTGGTGACTCCATTGGGGAATGAATGTATGTATCAGTTGATCTGATATTCCTCAGTATTTCAACTCTTGTCCGAATCCAGGATCCTTCTCCAACTCTCTTTAGTCAGATCTGCTATCTGACTCAATGGATTTTGGTTTGAAAATTCCATATCTGTCTAGATCTGAATTATTTTCGACCTTTCATACTCTTTCTCACTTTCAATCTATCAGTTTTTACCTCGATCTAGTCTTTTTCTGACTTGATCTGTTGTTCTCTATGTGTTTTGGAATTTTACAGGGAACCGTGCTTATGTAGTGGGCAAGAAGCGGTGCCAGGGCCTATACCTAGTGAGCAGCCCATGTTGCCACCTCTTGAGTTCTGTTGGCGAGGAGCGGTGCTGGGATAGAACCACACTGTTAATACCCGAGGAGCGCTGTGCCAGGTATGATTCATTCCAAGAACCCCTTTTTCTCATTTTTTGTAAAAAATTGAGTTGATTTTTCTTTCAGCCCTACACTGTTAGGCTTGTGTGTCAGAATTTGATGCTTGTGGTCTGGAATTTTATGGTTAATGATTGGTTTGATTGGAAAATTCAAAATCTAGGTTAGACTTTTGATTGTTCATTCACTTTGGTGCTTGTTGGTTGTAATTGCGAAAGGATTTCTTGTTTTTTGAAAAGCTTAGGGTGTTAGTAAGATCTCTTTTCATTTCTGTTATATAGACTAAAAGAAGAACACTTGATTGGCATCTTAGTTTCATTTCTTGTTTGCATAGAAAACTTCTTTTTCTTCCTTTAAAAAAGAAATTTTTTGACTGAGATTAGGTTATCATCATTGAGTGTTGGACATTGGATCTCTGATTGGATTTACAAGCTTTCAGGCTCTTCATGTTCTTTCTTCTCTTATGCATTTAGTACTATCTTGTCAAAAAAAAAAATGGTAGTTTTAAGTTAGATTTGCCTATGTTTTAGGAAAATTGAAAATAGAGTGCATTTGCATGTAGTGTGATTCTTTTTTTTCTTTTAGGAAAAGAGATTCTTCCCCTTCTCATTGCTTTCAGAAAAGAGAAATTAGTTTGGAAAGTGCTGCTTGTCTTTGATTTTGTGTTTAAGACTATTGTTTGGAAATATTTTTGGTTTTGAAACAAAAGAAAATACTCTCTTTCCCTCCTGTAAGTAGGCATATTGAATGGTAAAGTGAAATATTTTGCATAAGGATACGACATAGTTTTATTTTTCTGTCAAAACACCATGCATTCACCTAACCGTCCAATTTAAAATTAACAGTGGTTATAGGTTAAAATTTACATAGCAATTGGAGTGATAGGTTAGAGAGGTGTTCAGGCATTGTTAAGCGTAGGAGCTGTCGTTATTTGTCCGCATTACATCTCGAGACTAGCGCGGTTATTCCACGTATCGTCGGTATATCAAACGACCTTTCACATACCCTTGAGGTATATAGAAAGGTACTTCACATGCTCGATTGTATATCGGAAGGCCCCTTGTGTACAGTTATGCATTAGAAAACACTACTATCGATTCGACCTCCCACGTACCTTGAGTATATTGGGAGACCCCACTAGGATACCTTATCTATTTGAGAAAATCCCTTTGGCCATCTTACTTGGAGCCATACACTGAAAACAACATTTGGGGAGATTACTATGCACGTACCCTCGAGGTATATCGCGAGTGGCACCTTCTTGGCAATCCTGGTGAGAGACCTGACTATTTGAACTCCTATCATTTTAAGTGTGCTTGTTTTGACCTATAGCTTGTTTAGGGAAAATTTTTGGTGTGTTTTCTAGTTTTTTAGACCCTAGGTTAGATAGGAACTATACAAACTAGTTGAGTTAATACAGTCCAGAAGAGTATGGGGCTTTCCACCCGATTTTATTCTTGGTTTAGGAGAAAATCCAATTAATGCTATCGACCAAGGAGCTGCCACCACCTCCCAAGTGGGAGATAATGTGGTTATAGAAAGTGGAGGACCATATTATACACACTCGCCTCCCTTGGTCAAACAAACTTCTCGGGGAAATACCTCATTCCATTCTCCCACTGAAGGTCATGTTGATGATACTACCCATCTAGATTATGGTCCCAATGCTCCATTTTGGGATATCTCTATAGGACATGCCATTTCCTCATTTGGAACCCGATTAAACTCTTCTGAAGATGAAGAAGAATGTAGGCAATATCGTGCTTCCATTCTCTGTGCACAAGAGATTGACAAGCAAATAGATGAACTATTAGGCCTGACACCATCACGTTCCACATCTATTCTTGTGGGATATAGTTAAATTGCTGATTCTATGAGACCCATTGAACCGATTATAGATCATGCAGTAACACCAAACAACCCAGGTCAAATTACCAACCCCATCACCTCCCATGTTATGTCTGTTCCAAATCCTCCTAGGTCTTCTGCACCTAGGGCCCAACCTTCAATTCCAGTTTCATCAGTACCTTTTAGTGCCAGGGGGAAACCCCTGGCATGACCTACGTTATTTGACACCAGAATTGTACCTAGTCAAGGGTATACCTCTAATATAGAACCATCTACAATTTATGTCCCTCCCACCCATACTAATGCGGTTAATCCCCCATCCAGTTTAGGTAAGCCCTTGGGGGCACAACCTGTAACCATTCACTCTTCTGGAGGTTATGGTTATCAAATACCTATAGGTAACATTAATCATCCACCCAATCCTACAGGGATGCCTTATGCTGTAATTCCATACCCTAGTAATACTTTTACGCCATGGAGGCAACCCAACTGGTCCTACATTCCAGCTATGAGGGGGATACGTATAAATACTATGGGAGGTGTCGGTGGACCAACTTATGGAGGTCCTCCCCTTAGGGGGCCTAATTGTCCTGGAGGATCTGGTAACTTTCCTCCTTATGGTCCTTATGGTCCTAATGGTCCTGGGGGGCCTGGTGGCTTTCCTCGTAATGGCCTTAGAGGGTTTGGTGGCCCTCCTCCTAGTGGTTATGGAGGCTCTGAAGGTTTACCTTCTGGTGGCTTTGGAGGGTCTGGTGGTCCACCTCTTAGTGGTCTTGGTGGTCCTGGAGGCCCTGGAAGTCCTCCTCCTGGAGGCCCTAGCGGTCCTGATCCCAGAAATCAACTCCCCACGGGTGGATTTTCCATTAGTTATTCGTCGCAACAACTTGTCTTTGAGTCCACTTATGGTCCTACTCGTAATTATATGCCATATCAATATTACCAGTATGTGCAACCCAACCGTTAGTTACCTTTCCTAGAAACTTTGGACTTACTAGATTTGTCCAAGTTGATTAATGACCCCATTCGACACAATCCCTCGTGGCCTCCTATTCCAGTAAAGTTACCATCAAACATCCCAAAATTTGATGGGAAGCAGGGAGACGACCCGAAAAAACATGTTATGACATTCCATTTGTGGTGTTCTTCTAACTTCCTCATTCACAGTGACGAGAGGACCATCCTGGTCATCTTAGAGAGATATTCCTGAGATGTCATCATTATAATATACGGCTCAATCTGCATAAATGTGTTTTTTGCGTTGAGATGGGACATCTGCTACGTTTTGTGGTATCCAAAGATGGAATTCGAATTGATCCTTTGAAAATTGCCACCATTTTAACTCTACTAGCCCCAACTAATCTCCTTGTACTCCAAAGTTTGCAAGGGAAGGCAAAATTTCTCCGCCGTTTCGTGTGTAATTTCATAGAGAAAATGCACAGTTATATGCGTCTCCTCAAGAAGAACACCCCATTCTTCTGTGATGACCAGAACCAGTGCACCTATGATAATCTTAAGCATGCTTTGACTCATTCACCCATGATACACCCCCCGGATTATTCAAAGGACTTTCTTCTGTATATTGCTGCCTCTGCTACTACCATCGCTATGGTTTTAATGTAGGGAAATCTCCACGATTAGGAGCATGTGATTTATTATGCCATTAAGAATCTTATGGATTCCGAAACTTGCTATTCACATGTGGAAAAGTTAGCATTGGCCATGGTCATTGCTGTACAGAAGTTTCGTCACTACATTCTGCTTCGCACTACCACTGTATTGGCAGACTAGAACCTTATGTATTACATCCTGACTCGTTAGGTGCTCGAGGGAAAGTACTCCCGATGGATAGTCATAATACAGGAGTTTGATCTAGAATTTGCCAAAGCCACATCAAAGAAATCCTTGGTATTTGCAGAACTCATGTGTGATCTTCCCTATGCTTCAATGGAATCTGAGCCCAGTGATTCATTTCCATATGAATTCCTGTTCCTGATTAGTAATACCAACCCTTGGTATGGAGATTTGCTTATTTATCTCCAAACACAACAATTTCAGCTGCATTTATCTCATGACGATCATCACTGTATCCATCACCACGCGAAATACTACCTCATCCTGAATGATACCTTGTATAGACGTGGGATTGATTCTATTCTTCGGTGATACCTCACCCATGAGGAGGATAAACATGTGTTGAATGATTTCCACTCTGGAGCATGTGGTGGTCATTTATCTCGGATGGCTACAACCCAGAAAATCCTTCACACTGGCTATTTCTGTCCTTCTGTCTTCAAAGACTATCATGAGGCTATTAAGAAATTCCCACCTTGTCAACACTTTTATCCTAAAAATCACACCCATCCTACTCTTCTACACCTTGTCATTGCCGTTGGCCCATTTTCCAAATGGGGGATTGACTTCATGCATTGTAAGCCTACCTTAGCTGGGGGGCATGGTTACATCATCATAGCCATTGATTATTTCACAAAATGGGATGAGGCCATGCCTACATATGCGGAAGATGGTAAGACTACAGCTCTCTTCCTGTTCAATCATATCATAGCTAGATTTGGAGTCCCGCAGTCCATCGTTAGTGATCCCAGATCCCATTTCCGTAATCAAATGATGGAGGAACTGATTGCCAAGCTAGGTTTTCTCCATGAAAAATCTATGCCATATTATCCACAAGCTAATGGTCAGGTAGAGGCCATTAACAAAGTTTTAAAAACTATGCTTCTTCGGATGGTTGGAGATCATAAATCCAATTGGCACCACGTTATTTTCTCCGCTCTTTGGGATTATTGGACTTCTATGAAAACAACCACTGGTTTCACACCATTCCATCTTGTCTATGGACTCGAAGCTGTCTTACCGATTCAATGTCAGATTCCATCCTTACAACTTGCCGTCGAAATTCTCCCACACACTTCCGCAAAGGAAGAAATATTTTTGTACTTGAATAACCTTAACGAGACTCGGAGAGATGCTACCTTGGCTAATTAGGCACATAAGAAACGTGTCAAGGAACAGTATGATAAATTTGTCCAACCTCGTGTCTTTAATGAGGGTGACCTAGTTTTGACTTATGATCAGAGATATGAAAAACTAGGGAAGGGTAAGTTCGAGTCCATGTGGTACAAACCTTTCGTCATTTCTAAGGTTTTAGAGAAAGGAGCCTACGAGCTCATTGATTATGATGGAATCCCTTCGGGGAAACCTCGCAATGGGTTGTACCTAAAAAGGTACTATGCCTAGGTATTTCTTGGATATTATCTTGTATATATATATATTTCTTGGCTTTCAGTGTGCTTTTAGTATTTTCAAGATGGTTTTGAGCTTAGTGTTTGTGTATATTTATACCATGTTTTGGTCATGCATATGGCTTTCTATGGCTTTGTTGATGGTGTTTTCTACCACACCTTGAATCTCACCTTAGCTGCTTGGGTCCTCTATTCCCCGGCTGAAGATTTGGTCAGTTCAAGAGCGGTTTGTATAGGTCCCGATACTAATAACATCGCCGAGTTTGAAGCAGTCATCGGTCTCCTGACTGAAGCTGCCTCCCAGGATGTTCACAATTTGGTAGTCTTGATGGACTCACAACTCATGGTTTTCCATTTAAACCATGTTTACACCATTAGAAACCCTATGCTTCTCTTCCTCTTCCGGAGAGTACATTTGCTGGAAAGATCATTTGAAACCATCACTTATAGGCATATCCCTAGGGAACATAATGTAGTTGCTGACTCATTAGCTAATTACATCCTAGATTGGCATATTGCCCATTCATGACATTGAAATCAAACATGGTCCATTGTAAATAAATATATAAAGACACATAAAACTCATATAAAATGCATTTACCATTTGAGACATATAAACACCCGGTAAAGTCTATATATATATATATGAAAAAGTTTACAAAAAATAGGTCTCGAGACCTCATCTGAAGCACACAGGCTTTCAAGAAAAATCACTATACAAAATCCTGAAGCTGTCAGCTTTCAGTACATATCTCATACACTAGTGATGCTCATGGTAGCACATCACTTCCCGAGCTACTCTATGCAGCAACCTACTAAATCGACTCGGTACTCCCACTAGGTCTCTGATACCTCATCGAGAGGTTATCAATGGAAGCATCTGGGATATCCAAGGTCAACCTCTCCAGGTTTTCCTCTAACTTCAGGGTGATATCATCACCCTGTGGTACAAAGCGGGCTCCACCTAGCCTATCCAGAGGAGAATCTCCTCCCGGTCACGCTGCTCCAACATCTGCATGAGAATATACAGGTCTCGTCACTTAACATAAAAAGTATAAAACATTAAAAAACATAAAAAACATTTTATCCATTTTAGGGTCTCTTGCTCCTTACCGATGTCACTCCACTGTCCGCTAGGTGGGAGTGGTCGATCAGGATCTCTGGTGAATTCTGTACTTGCGCAAGCATAATCCTCAACCATGAGGATCTGATCTTGCAGTCATCTGAAGAACGGGTCATCGAACTTCACCTTCCCTCTACCTGCTCCTGTACGAGCCATGATCTGGACCCACCTTAGCATACGGGGGTCCCGTGCTCTCAGACTTCTGAAGACCACCTGAGGTCTCATCTATGGAACCCACTCAAAGAAGAAGTAGACTAAAATGGATCCAAAGCCAAACTGCTTTAACTCTCCCTGCTGACACTTAGTCAGCTGATCTTTGAATATTGGAAGCATGGCTTTCGCCTAGTTGAATACTGTGGGTGCCATGGCCTCTATGGCATATAACATGTGTGCCTAGAATCTTGGTGCACACCCTGACTCCCAACCACCCTCTACATAGTAAACAGGATGGTCCATAGCGGCCCATCCGTCACAGTTCTGATTGGGATTTTCTTCCCCGATGTTCTCGTCCCTGGAGCACAATGATGATCTATCATCTCTTTAGTGGTAATATCCCCTCCATAGGAATCTGCTAGTGAGATGAGGGCACCCCACCATGAGAGACCAGTCAGGAAGTAGATATCGTCTACCTCCACTGTCAGGATATGGGCCCCAACCTCGAAGTATTGCTGTTATGGATTCCACATCCGCATTATATGCTCCAGTAACCACCCATGTGACACCATGATTGGGGTCCGAAAGAATTTCAGGAGCCCATAGCCCCTTAATGTGGAAATACAACCCGCATTCCTTTCAGCAAAAGCATCATCATTGTCATGTTTCCTTTCTTTCCACATCACCATGTCTGAGCAACAAAAACCTGCCAAAAACAATCATAGCACCCATTAGAATCATCTCTAATCATTTAAAATCAAAAGAATGACTTATTATTGCTTGTGCTATTAGTTTGAAATATCCATGGCCGACACCGCCTATGCATCGTTGGAGACAGGCGGTTTTACCGCTTGTCATCTATGTTTTAGGCGCGGTTCTCGGGAGGTACCGCGTATCCTATAAGGGGTATGCGCGGTGCCCATTTTCAAGGTTTTAGGGCTTGCCATACAAGCCCAAAACCCCATCAAAACTCAAAATAAATGCTATGAAAAGAAAGAGTAAGGTTTTAGCTATTACTTGCAACTGATGGTGCTCAAATCTGACAGTGGGAACTCTCGGTATCAGCTCCTGAAGATCTTGCTAAGAAAGTGCTCCAAATGCTCTCCACTGTGAGTAAATAGTAAAATGATTTGATTTTTTACTATTTACATGACTTATATAGCCATTTTTGGGTCTGGTATACTATAGTTTTGATGTAAAATTTCTTTTTACTCTAGATTTATCAGTTGTAATCCCTTAATGCTAGTTATGAACACATTTAACACTTGTTTCTGAGTCGATTGCAGGATAAGAGAACTATAGTAAGAAGATTTGGGAGTTTGTTTATGAATTTTTTGCACTTCAGAAAATGAGAATTTGTTACGACACTTTGGTCATGCTCCTTAAACCCAGTATCAAAGGTCCAAGTATGTTTATGATTCTTTCCAGGCTCGTAAAAAATTGACATTGTGTAAAGTAATGTCATGGAGTCTTCTTTTCACCTCTTTTTCAGGCTCCTTAAACACGAAAAGATCGTTGAGTCCGTTTCTAATTCTTTCCAGGCTCGTAAAAGGTGACATTATGTAAAGAAACCTCATGGAGTCCTCTTTAAACTCTTTTTAGGCTCCCTAAATATGAAAATATTGTCGAGTGATCTTGTCTTCTTCATGCTCGTTAAAGCATTTGAAGAGCTATTTACGAAAAAGGAACACTCTAGCCGATGGTAGGTTATCTCTTTTTTTCGGTTCAGATAGGACTATTTACGAAAAAGGAACACTCCAGCCGATCATGACTGAAATAGTTCTCTAAGGTATGATTTTACACTTTTCGGGCCTTAGAGACTAAATCATATGAAAAAGGACCCCTTTGGAGTCTTCTTCTGTAATCGTTCAAACTCTCTAAACGTGAATGATACCAAGTTTTCTTTCATTGAACTAGTTAAATTAAACATTGAGAGACCCGTTTTGGGATCGAACCCCTCTCTTAGGTTCATAAAACATATGAGTCTGGACTTGTCTTCCGACAAGCTATATCGAGTGTTTGTTACCCTCTTTGAACTCATAAAACCAAAAAGAGTCACTCATCGATCATGATGGGGGAAATGGGAAGGGAATCATTTTTGCAAATAAATGGCAGTAGTTTGTCATTAACTTTGAACATGGAACTTGTCTGTACATCATGTCAGTCAATTGGGTATTCAAATGATCTCTGTGATGATCCACTTTCATGAGTCATGCCACTCCTTTGAGTCTTTTAGAAGAATGCATTGTCCACTGTCGCATTGTTTGTTTGTCCCCTTTAGTCATGCTGCTTAATGTTCAAAGGGGATTTCAAGAAGTTTTACCTTTGCAGTCAACACAGTCTTTGTGTCAGTACTTTTGAGTTAGTCCTATGGTTACTACATTCACATCATTCAAGAACTATGTTCTGAGTTTCGTGTCATTGATGTGGGACTTATCATGGCCCTCCTTCAATGAGATTGTTCCCGTTGACAGCATCTCATCATCCGAGAAATAGTCTTAGAAAAAAAAACTTAGTACCTTGAGATCTGTATGCTTTAATGACAGATTCTCTCACTCTTGACATAGGTTCACATCATTGAACTTTGATTGATAGAATTGACTGGGTGTTCGACATCAGGACATCTATTCACACTCAGTAGATTGTACTAGGGTACCTTGGGAATCATTGACATTAATGGTGATCTCCCTCGCACTTGTTAATGGTTCACATCATTGGTCGGTAATCAAGTGGTTTCTACCATGTTCGACTTCATATCATTGTAATCACATGGATAGAATCGTACTTTGTGGAAGATGAGACGAAGACCTTGGGCATTTGTTTAAAAGTGCTCATTACTTTTGCCCCAGGTTGCGATGGAGTTTTGTATATCTAGAATGGATCCACATTTGTATGGTCATGGCTATGCTCAAATTTGTGTCTGTATGACATAGATCTATGTTGTATGTTTGGTATCTATGTCCAAGTTTGAGTCCTCTATCACATGGATCTATGCTGTATTCTAGTAGCCATGCTTGTTTATTCCTTCCATGGATCTGCCTTGTATTGGTCTGCAGCCATGAGTTGGTTACTTGTGTCATTGGAGCATGATGTACTATAGATTACTACTTGACTACATGCTCCAATCAAGCTGAAATTTTCACCTCGTAGCAATGACTTGTTCTCTCAAAGCTCTCGTTTATTGTATCCCTCTAAGACTCATGCTTTGGGGGGCATCCTGTTATACCAAAATCCTGTCATTATCATGTGATAAGACCTTTGACATACCTATTTTTCCCTTAATCCCAGCACTTGGAGTGGAAACCCATGTTGATTGTCAATCTTTCATAAAAAGACTTAGCACCGTGCTTTCCCCTTTATCCATGAGTGGTACCTTGCTCACACTGCCTGTACCTTGTTATCCATAAGTGGTGCCAGCACTTATAGCCCTTGGTCCATAAGTGTTTCTTACCTGAAATGCTCTGTCATAGAAGGAGAAAAGCGGTACCCTGGGTAAAATGGGGAAAAGAGAAGATTCTTGAGGCTTCTATATCATGAGCCTTGTGTCCTCCCTTATCCCTATCATTGTGGGTCAGTTGAGCTTGATATCCCTCATCCTAGGATCTTAGAGGCCACCTCATCCAAAAATATCTCAACCATTCCTATCCATTGATCCTTATAAATACAAGCTCATATCCATGGTTGAGGGGGATAAATATTGAAGTATTGTTATGCTATTGGATCGACGACTTGGCCCAAGCCATTGGAGAGCATAGAGAGAAAAGTTGGAGCTTATGGGGATGAAAGTTTTGGTTTCATGGAGATGCATGTTAACAATAAGGCTTAATTGGTTGTAAAATTCTCCATTTTAATCTTAATGCAAAGCTGATTTCCATCCCACTTTATTGTTGTTGTTTGATTTCACATGTAAATGTTGTTGGATTCCTTAGTCATTGACATGGATTAATAGATTATGTTCTGGTAGCTTTGATGTGTTTGTGTGTTTAATCTAATTACAGGTACACAGGTTTACTATCGAAGTAGGCATTCCAGATATCTACGATATCCAGGGAGGGTCTTCATCCTTTTTCGTTCATTTGTTCTAGATCTGAACCATTTAGACCAGAGGAACAACTTCTGTCCGCAGAAGGTGAAATATTCTTGCTAACAACAATGAGTGGGTTTCTCCACTCATGATAGTACCAAAAAAGAATGGGAAATGGAAATTTTTCATAGACTATAGGGAGTTGAACAAAACAACACAGAAAGACCATTTTCCCCTACCTTTTATTGATCAGGTACTTGATACCATGTCTGGGATGAATTTTTTTTCCTTTCTAGATGGATTTAGCGGTTACAATCAAATATAGATCACTCCCAAGGACCAAGACAAGAACACTTTCACCTATCCCTAGGGTACCTTTGCATACATGGCACTTCCCTTCTATTTGTGTAATGCACCTGCCACCTTACAAAGAGTTGTGATTGGGATATTTTTCGAGATGGTTAATGAAAACATGGAATTTTTTATAGATGGATTTACCCCATATGGAAGTGGCTTTGAGGAAGCACTTAAAAATTTATAAAAGGTTTTAGTATGCTGTGAATAGAATCAACTATCTTTAAGCACTAAAAAGTGCCATATGATGATGAGTGAGGGTGTAGTTCTAGGGCACTTCATCTCTGCTGATGGTATCCAATTAAACCCATCCAAAATCAGGGTAATTAAAAACATACCCAGTCTTGGAACACAAAAGAGGTATGTAGCTTATTAGGGCATGCTGGTTATTACAGAAGATTTATAGAAAAAATTTCCAAGCTAGCCTCTCCTTTGTTCACTCTGTTGATGAAGGATGTACAGTTTGATTGGAATGATGCATGCCAAACAACGTTCACTTAAATTAAGAAAAGGTTGTCTACAAACCCTATCTTATGAGATCCCAATTGGGCTCTACCTTTCCACGTCTCCTTAGATGCTTCTGATACTGCCATTGGAGTAGTATTGGGACAACACGAAGGTCATGCCCCATATGAAATTTACTATATCAGTAAAAACTTGGCCCTTGCTGAACTCAAATACACCATTACAGAAAAGGAATTCCTTTCCTTTCTCTATTGAATCAATAAATTCAGGCACTATATTACTGGTCACCCCACTTTTGTGCAAACTGAACATTCAGCCATTAAGTACTTAATGAACAAACCTATCACTAATGCTAGAGTAACTATATGGTTGTTACTGTTATAGGAATTTGACATTAAAATTATTGGAAAAACTGGGAAGGAAAACGTTGTTGCTGACTTTTTATCTCGACTTACTAATAATGATGAAATTTTACCAGTCGAATATTCCTTCCCTAATGAACATTTGTTTGCATTTTCAGCTCATTCCCCTTGGTACGTAGATGTTACTAACTATTTGGCTACAGGAAAGCTTCCAACACATTTGTCAAAGAGAGAAAAAATAAAAATTATACAACAAAGTGGAAAGTACTGCTGAATAGATGGGAATCTTTTCTACATAGGTCCTGATCTTGAGATCAGAATATGTGTAATGGACGATGAAATTTTCAGTATCTTAAACAATTTCCATGATGAGCCTTATGAGAGACATTTTGCTAACAAATGAAAAGGTCATAATGTATTATAGATGAGATATTATTGGCCAACAGTTTTCAAGGATACAAAGAAATATGTTCAGGCTTGTGATATCTACCAAACATTTGGCCAGCCAAACAGACTAGATGATATACCTCATCAACCACAACTGTTGGTTGAACCTTTCAACAGGTGGGCTCTAGATTTTTTAGGGCCTATCAACCCTCCCTCGAAGAAGAAAGTGTATATTCTAGTTTGCACCAATTATATGACCAACTGGTTGGAGGTTGTCACTTTGGTCAAGCCTAATGACCAAGCTGTGATGGATTTATTATATGGAGAAATATTCACCCAGTTGGGAGTACGCAAGGAGATAGTTACAGATGGAGCACCACAGTTTGTGTCTCGCAAATTGGAAGCTCTATTACAGAAATATCACATTCAACACAGGATAACCTCACCATATCATCCACATGCCAATGGCCAAATGGAGAGTACTAACAAGCTCATTGAGTCTATCCTCACAAAAACAGTTAGAAGCCATCACAGAGACTAGCCTTGGCAGACTTCTAGATGCATTATGGGCATATCGCACCACATGGTGCAATACTACGGGATTCTCCCCATACGAATCGGTGTATGGTAAGAATGCTGTATTTCCCATTGAATTTGAAATTAAATCTTTAAGATAGCCATGGAAGAAAACTTAGATTTGACAGAAGCTCAGAGGAACAGATTGAATCAGTTAAGTAAAATTTATGAGAAGTGCACAATTGCTATGCATCAGATAACATTAATTCAACAACTTTCCAAGTGGCATGATCGGTTCATAAAGAAGAAAATTTTCTGTGAAGGAGATTGGGCCTTATTGTATGATTCAATATTCAAGAGGGACTTTAAAGGTAAGCTACGTACAAGATGGTTGGGACCCTACCAAATAGACAAAGTTTGATAATGACACAGTACACCTGGTTAGTATTGATGAATATCAGACACCATTATTCGCTAATGGTCATAGGCTACGACTGTATCATAAGCCGATTTCAAAGGACGCATTCATTTTGCATATTGCAGCTGATCCAAATTATCAATTAGCACAAGGGAAGGAATTTTTTGTCCTCCTGTAAACATTTAAAGAACACTGCAATTTCCACACATGAATATTTACATAAGTAAATTGATGTTTTGTCTTAATTTAATTTAATTTAATTTTATGCTTGATCGATTTTCTTTTGAAGAATGTGTATAGGAATATTCTTGAGGAGCAACGGTCGCGACTGGGCCAAAACGACTGCGAGCGCCCTAGCTTATTTTCCTATTTTTAATAAATCCTTGTAAAAAAAGATGAATAGTTCAACAGCAGCAAACGATCAGCTAAAACTTTGTGTATTTTTCCACTTTTTGCAGCTGTGACTCTACCAGATTTATCCTATTTTCCAGCCATGACTCTGCCAAAATTTTCCTATTTTTCACAGCACTGACTCCGCCAGATTTGTCTTATTCTCCAGCCGTGACTCCATCAAAATTTCGCCTATTTTCCCAGCTGCTATTCCTCTCGATTTATCCATAGACAAGTTGCGACTCTACTATATTTGGCCTACTTTTCTTATTTTCACAGCTGCAACTCCTCCCTATTTATCCATAGACTAGTTGCAACTCTCCTATATCTTTCCTACTTTTCTTATTTTCATAGCTGCGGCTCCTCTCGGTTTGTCCATAAACTAGCTGCAACTCTAGTATATCTTGCCTACTTTTCCTATTTTCACAGCTGCGACTCCTCTATATTTGTCCGTAAAATAGCTGCGACTCCGTCATATTTGTCCATAAATATCTCCATCAATAACTCTGTTGGGTTCCAACTTATTTCATAGCTCCAACCATAGTTCCTCCAAGAATGAAAAGATAACTATTGATTTTCCACGAATTCCAACCAACATGGATGTACTTTCCGATCAAAGTGGTGGGGGTAAGATCATAATAGCACATGAGCAATTACTTTTTCAATTGATGTCCATGATGACACACTCAACCATTATGGAAAGTTAAAACTTATTTCATATCACGAAGGTACGGATTCTAACCATTTTCATGATTAGGCATAAACCCGTACCCGTTAGCAACCCATACCCATTTAGATGTCAATTAATATGTCCGAATTGGTAATTGGGATTATTATAGGTCCATCACATTTTTCCTAATTTGTGTCAAATATTGCCAATCATTCACTTTTCATAACTTTATTAACTTTCCTAAAATACCCAATCCCGACCTTGGTTGTTCGTTGAACATTCTTGTCCTACAATTTCCACTTTTGGATTCGTAATTTCCCGATTCGATATCAGAACTAAGAAGGAGAGGTGATATGGGTAGACCAGACTGAAATGAACCTGTGAATACAGAGGCTTTGCATAGGAACACAGAGGTTTTATCCATTTTTGAATTGATTGGATGGAATCAATATTTTCAATTCCTAAATGGTTTTCACACAGAAACAACTTTACAGCTCATCCTTAATTTGACAGACACTCATTCGTAGCTCATGGGTATGGGCATAGATGTCACATAAGCAATTGTGGAGGAGGTTACTAGTTTTCCTCAAGTAGGAAGGAGTTGTTTTGGACGAAAAACCCACAATGTGATTGTAGTGCAAGATTTTCTTGCAGCTGGTGAACATGTTTGTCAAGGAGGTTGTGGGATAGCACTAGAATCATTTCCTCATCCTTGGAATGAAGTGGAATTCTTCCTAAACAAATATATCACCTATGAAGGTAGGTACTAAACTGTTTACTTCTCTAAATTTTCCTTATTGTCTCATCTATGCCACGGCAATCTCCTCAATATGCCATTTTACTTGTTGAAAACCCTACATTACATGTAGGGGTTTGTGAGAACATCTTGACACCCAGTTTATTCTCTTACCAACCATGGCCTAATTAATTTACTCATCTTAAGGGAATTATCATAGAATAAGCGAACCTGGGCACTACTTCTTTCTCAACCTGGGATAATTCAGGAACCTACACAATTGGGTGGTGTTGAAATAGAAGAGGAGGACTAGAATCCCTCAAATTCAATTGGGAGGGAGGATGAGATAGTGGAAAACCAAAATAGAAATTATCAGGAGGAATATTTGGAAGAGGCCACAACAACAACAAACCCCGTAGAGGGAATAGTTATTATGGAAGCTTTAGCAGCAAAAGCTGAGACTGGAGCAACATTAGATGCTGCAACAATGGAAGCTGCGACTGTGGAAGCTACAATGGAAGAAGAGGATGTGGATATATTTACCATTGAATCCTCCCCTGAGTTGGGGGGAACTTTAATTGAAGAAGAAATTTTGATGGAAGAAACAAGGGAAGATGATAGAATGAAAAATATTCCTTCTATACCAATCACAGAATTAGAGACCCCTGTACCACAAAGAAGAGAACAAGATCAAAAGAAGAAGGTTAGTCATCATGGAAGTTGAAGAGAAGGAGAACCAGGCTTGTCATCGCAGTAGAAGCGGCATGGGTAAAATGGGAAAACATTGAAGAAAATGTTGAATTTCCCATTCTGACACCTTGATCAAACGCCACTCCACAAGAACGTGTTGCAGAAGAACCTAAAATTGAGGGTATTTTGTATGAGAATGGCCTGCTAAAAGAGGAGGTTCAAATGCTTAAGAGGGAATTGGAGAATTGGAAAGAAGCATGTAAAAAGAAGGTATAGAAAATACTAAATACATTAGTGGAGGCTGCAAAGCATTTGGAGGGTTCACCTCTTGTTGAGGGAGGTGAAGAACACGAAAATGTGGTGTGTCCAGAGTGTGGTGAAATATTTAACTAGTTAGGATATAAAGTCACAGTGCAGGAATTTTTTGCACAAAAAACTGCACAAGAAAATGAAGAAGAAAAAGAAGTACCTCCAGTGGAGCTAAATGATGAAAATGAGCCAGAATTTGACATAATCCCTGATATGGAATTAGGAGAAGATGAACAAATGAAATCATATCCATTAGGGGATACTGAAGTATTCTTGTCTTAGTCTCATTTTTCAGGAGACATTGAAGTAACTCAAGAGAAAACTCAATAGTTTAAAGACATTGAAAAAAATGAGGCTGTCACACAAGAACCAACATCCTTAGATTTGCTTGTTGAAACTGAAATGTAGATAAAAGATACCGAGTTTGAGGCACAATAAGAAGATGTTTTTACAAAAGAAACAACATCTTTATTTTTTTTTATGAAGATAAAACTCAAACTGACGCTGCCATGGTTGAATCACACAAGGAGTATGTTGTTACAGAAGAACCAACACCCCCAAGATTTTCCATCGAGAGCGCAACACAAACTGAAGTTGCTTGGGATGGGATTAAAAAGAGGGATATTGTCACACAAGAACTAGCGTTCCCAAAATTGTTTGCTGAAGAATCCACACAGATAGAGGCCACTGCAAAACTGATGGAAGAGGAAGCTGTTACATTATCAATACAAAGTGAGAAGGATGAGACATCTGGTGACAAGGTAAGGATGCAAATTTATCTAGAAATTGTTGATTCATATTCTGATGATGAGAAAGATGCATAGCTCTCACTATTGAATATGGAAGTGAAGAAGTGGAAAGATCATGCTGACCGATTTCAGGAAGGGGTAGTTCCCATTTGTGAATACAGAAGGACTATCAAAGAATTAAGGGAGAAATGGGCAGAGGAGTTGAATTTTCAAAGATTTTAGTGGGAGGAGGTGCAAAAAGAATTGAAGGAATTGAAGAAATTCAAATCCATGAAGAAAGAAAAACATCAAATGTACGCTCTCTCTCAGGAATTGATGAGCTTTAGAGCTCCATATCCCTCTTATCCGGTGTTCTTGTATGAAAAAATGACACTATTTAAAATAAAATCCCTAAATGAGGGAAGACCTTATAAGTTGACGCCCTATTCTCAGTTCTTGGAGACCTTTGTGGAGAGCAGTTTCACTGAACGAAATCTATTGTGTGAACTCTATTTGCATGAGATGGCTTGTCCCATGGACATTCACTCTAACCCTTCTCCTTATTTGGGAGATACTCAGTTGAGGGCCTTTTCCTCTTTTGTTAATAATCATGTACAATGGGAAAATGATTTTAAGACAATCTCTCAGAATGAGGCCAGCTCCAATATGTAGATTAGGAGTGAACCTCAATATCCTCAGCTTCTCCTTACGCTCCATGGAAGGAGGCTCATATATCCTATGAAGACTCAATAGTTGAGGGACTGCAAGAAAATTTTATCTCCACCTGTGTTAATCAGATCTCCAAATAGAAACATCTTGTCCTAGAAGGCAGTAAGCATAGGTGGAAAACTTCTCCTTCAACTTTAAAGAAAAGGGGCCCTTATTGTTTCAGAAATTTAGGATCTCCCTATGGTGGAAGGATATGTTGATTGCATGAAGAAGTATGGAACTCACTCGCTAGGACTCAAATACAAGTTTCCACTTATATGGTGTCCAACGAAGCCATACATGGACTATTATACATTGACTAAGGAAAAGGAGAGGTAGTGCTAGAAATATTGGGTTTCCTGTAATGGTTATCTAGATGGGGGTGAACTGCATGAAAGTTCCTACAAATTTTACTCTCTTCATGAATGAGGTCAAGATTCAGACTTGGAATAGTGGAAGTTGTTGCATGAGTACATGAAACTGGATAGTTGGGGGGAGATGTTGGGTCTTGGAATAGCCCCTTTTTTTCCACACTAATTATATCTTTTTTCCTTGTCCTACTTCATTTCTATACACCAGAATGATGTTTTTCCTCAAATTGATGTTAAATCCTTACATGTATGATCTATTATTGTCTTATTCTATTAATTCCTAAAGTTGTTATGGTTAGAACTCTATATTTTAAATTGTGCTGATATGTGTTGATTTTATAAATATAGTTCCAAGCCTTGAGGAACACAGGTGTAGCAGCCCGCTTAGTCTGGAGCGAAAAGGGATATTTGGTACCAGCTATTAATCTTCAGTCCTAGTTCCATATGCTGAATGGAGATAGAGTTATCATCTCTCCACATGGTAGCTGCAACAAAATTAAGCTACAACAGTGTGTCACCACTCAGGGCCTTGCTACAATAGACATAACATCTACCATCCAATTGATTCCATTGATCTATTAATAGCTAGAGTAACAATACTCCCTATATTCCATATCTCCATTCAATTTCATTCATGGTTGTAATAGCTTGTTGTAACAAGGAAACCTGAAGATCGTAGATCTTCATGGCTGCCCGATATTAGTGTATGGGGGTTAGGCTATTCATGTATAAATATTGGGAGGTGATCTGAGCCCGGGGTTGGTTTATTATTATCAGAATGTGTAAGCTGTGATAGCGAGTTGTAACTGTAACTCACCATTTTAATACAGGGAGTAGGATTCTTCAGTTACATATGTTTTAATTCATGTTAGTCACGACGTCTATGTTCGAAGGTTGGGCCCACCTTCCCACAGAGATTGCCGAGTTAATTAAATGCTTTGATTATTTCTATTGTGTGTTGTTAAATTACAGTAGATGCATTTATAGTTAGCTTCAATAGTGATGGTCGATAATTGTGTTTCCTTTGATAGTTAATGATTGCATTCTGATTAATATGCAACTGTGTGGTGTGACAGTCGACTGTGTAGGATAGTTTGTCTTTATGCAAGGTGCGCCAATTAGTTGTTACTGTCAAGCTCAACTCTAGTTTATTTATGTTACTTGTCTTTCTTGGAATTTATTTGAACTAGTCACACTATTATTGCAAGTGGTGTGATTCTTTACTGTTATTTATAATTTGCATCCTAGATGATTAAACAAATCTTATTTGAGTCCTGGTAGTTTGCTAATTTCATAGTTTACTTTCTACAAGAGTACATCTATCTTAATTATTTCTAGATCAATAATTTTTAGAGTAATGGTTGTAGGAGGGTAAATGCACTTCTAAATTCTTAGATGGATAAATTAGGTTATATTTATCCATGAGAAGAGTTTGACTGACAAGATAGGTAGAAAAATTAAACTTTCATTCATTCAATCATGTACTTACGTGTTTATGCATATATTGTGCTAATTATATTTGAAACAAAAAGACTTCCCTAGGTTGACAATTCATATTGAGTATTCTATGTTTTAGTTGTAATTGATTAGTATATAGGGTGACCAACAAAGACTATGACTGAGACTCAATTGAGGAAACAATCGGCAGAGGTCTTTATGGTGGTAAAGTCGCAAATCACATATTTAATTAATGCAATTTTGGAGAGGATGTCGAAAGCAAACATGTTGCAAAGAACGAATGACCTAAGTACAGGGAAGTGGGCCAGAATAGTACGAATTCCGATGCGATCATTGGAAACAAAGAGCGAGGATGTTGACGCCTCTTTGCATCAGTTTGAAACAATCGCGCTGGACATGAATGAGCTATCAATGCACACTTTATTGCGGCTACAAAGGTTGTCATCTCAAGAATTGGTTGGCCATGAGAATATCATCGGTGATCACCTTTTGAAATTGCAGGAGCGAGAAGAGGCAGCAAAGAAGGAGATCGAGAACTTAAAGAAGGAGAAATATATGTTAGTCGTCGAGAAGGTGCAACTATGGGATTAAAGAACATAGTTAAAAAATGGAGTTTCTTTCACCTGTTAGGAAATCCTGGAAATACCAGAGGACATGGATGCGAAGGCCGAAGCGTAGAAGCTCAGGAAATTCATTTCTAAGTTCATACAGTATCTTGAATATTTGCATGCGCTAGTGAAACAAGGTACACCTCTATAGAAAGTTGCGGAGCGCAAGAGAGCCATTGAAGATGTTGCGATGAGGATTTATGAGATTGAGAAAGAGGACAAGATGATTACAGATACCACCACACAGTTTTGGGGTAGTGTGGTTTAGGATGAACAGTTAAAGAAACTAAACACACAGCCGAGGGAAGCGAAAGTGTAGTTGGATGCACTGTGGACATCGCTTAAAGCGATGCCCCCAGTTTTCCAAGTCACAAAAGTGATAGAATTGAAGTATTTGTAGCAGCATATCACAAAGGCATGGTAGCATCAGTAATGATGTGCAATGTAACTTGAATAATTTCAGGATATTAGTGAGCATCTGTTGCTGAAGGAAGTTACTGCACTTCAAGAGGTGCAATACAAATGAAGAGAAGTGATATTGAAAATTATTGAACATCCACTTAAGAAGGATGTTGCATACTACATGAATATCGGTGAAAAGATGAAGGAGCAAGTAGAAGAAGTAAAAAAACAATATGAGGACTTCAAGATCAAAATCAATGGCTACACTATTTCTAGCTGATGTGTCTCGAGGGCGAGCCACAAGAATGTGTTGAGGGCCTATTGGCCGGCAGTTTTGAGGAGGATAAACTACACAACACCAAGGGTGATGCACAAGGTCAAAGATGATGCACAAGATGGAAGATGGCATGCAGGGCGGGGAAGCCAACAAAGAGTCATGTTGGTTAGGATTTTGTAGCAATTGGTCATTATTTTGTAGTTTTTGTTCCAAAGTAGTTAGGAAGTTGATATAAGTGGACCATTTTGTAAAAGGTGCAAGCCTATAAATAGAGATAGGAATGTAATGTGATGATCACCTATGAGTGATGTATTAATATTGTTCTTAAGATAAATGTATTGGTCTTGATCTAATTTTGATTAGTGAATTATGTTCTACAGAAGACTGATAACTATTTTATCACAACTATGAAGATGTTTTGAGATCCTGTTTTTGATGCAGAAGTAATATGACATGACGGAAGTTGATGGAAATACTGTGTTTTGTCTCTTTTTATTTTCTATGTGTTGAATGATGCAATGAAACAATACCATAGTATGACTGTTCTATCTGAATGATGAAATGTTTCTATGTTTTAAATCATTTTATGAAGATCAATCTGTTTATGAGTAATTATCTTGCTACGATATGAATATGTTAATGCAATCTGATTGATGGTATGGATATGTGATAATAAATCCTTGTCTATATTTATGAAGTAATGTTGTGATAACCATGTAGTAGATGCACAAACCCTCCTTATTACTATGGAAAAATGGTTATGATAGCTTTCCCTCGAACATCTCAGGTGAGACCTCATCAGCTTCGCAGGTGTTGCTAGACAGGGTAAAACCTGTCTGGGCCGGTGCTTAGGGAGATTGTTGAGTTAAGGGTGTTGATAGAGCATGAACCCTTGTCGAAATATTTGTGTCAACAATGGTATGGATTCTCTATGATGAGTCCTCATGGATGATAGTTTTGACATTTTGTATGTGGTGTAGATCTTCTTTGCAGACAATAGTCTTGTATGGAGAGTATTCCTATAGTAATATGTAGATGCCATCATCAATAAATCAAGTATGGAGAAAGATAATTTAGGGTAGGTATAAAAACAACCAACATGATCCCTCATTTTAGAATTACAGGATGATGGACAACACATATGTGGTACTTTGATAATCCTTCCTTTTGGAATTATGGGATCAAGTATTTTTGGAGCTACCAATATTGATTACAACTAACACATAGATAAACAAGATGATCCTTCCTTTTGGAATTATGGAATCAAGTCCATCAAAAAAATCATAGAGGATCCTTCCTTTCATAATTACGGGATCAAGTCCACTACTAAAATCCTCGATGAGTATTCCTTTCAGAATTACAAGATCAAGTCCAAAAAAGTCCTAGATGATCCTTCCTTTTGGAATTATAGGATGAAGTCCACTACTAACATCATGGACGATTGATTCTTTTGGAATTACAGGATCAATTCCTCTCACAACATTTAAGACGGTCCTTCATTTTGGAATTACATGATTAAGTCTAAGGATTATTAGTCCCAAAATATTAGATGATCCATCCCTTCAGAATTAGGGGATCGAGTCCACTCACAACATTTAAGATGATCATTCCTTTTGGAATTATAGGATCAAGTCTAAGGATGACTAGTCCTGTTAGCACCTTTGCTAAATTTTGAATATTTTTATAGATGTGTTAGCACTATTTTGGGATAAGCAGTTGGCAAGGGAATATGACAGTGAAAGGAGGAATAAGGTATGAAAATTTATTATCATAGGACCTTCAAGGATGTTAATAAGGTTTTACAGGTATTTTGAGGGGTAATTCCTAGGTTGGACATGCAAAGCAATTTTGAAAATTTATAAATTTAAATCTTGCATGTGTGTATGTGAGAAAATCCGTTCAAGGTTATATAGTGACAAGGATGGAGGTTTTAAATACATAAGCAGAGAATATCAATGGATGTTTGTTGAGCCGCAAAATACGACCATTTATTTACCTTTTATATACCATTTGTCATCTTATTCCTATTTTATCCTTCCATAAAACCATTAATATTCACCACTTTCATAATAAATATGGGTCTATATTACCATTTTCCAAATAATTTATTTTTGAGTATTTTGAGTGATATTGTGGTTAATTATTGAGAAAAATAACATATTTTCATTATGCTTTAAAGTTGGATGAGTTTGGTGATGCTTACGAGAAGTATTTCAAGACTTTAACAAGCTCAAAAGTGACCACCTAGCCTCAAATTCGAATTTCATCCTCAAAATGTGGGCTAATTTCAAGGAGAATATAATGGAAATGTGGAGATGGAATATCTTATCCAAGATATCATTGAGGATTTGAAGGGATGAGTTGTAGATTTGTTGCGGATTTGAAGGGATGAGTTGTAGATTTGTTGAGGATTTTGAGGGATAAGTCGAGAAAATAGTGGATCTGTAATTATGATTAGTTATCTTGAATTCATGTATCAATAGGAGGGCTCTCTTCTCATTTTGGTTAGAGATCTCTCTAGTGGTTTGGAATTAGAGAATAGTTCAGAGTTAGTCATAGAATAGATTTTTGATTGTTATGTAATGGAGATGATGCTTAATGCACATCCTTTTATTCTCTTATGTTAATTTCAGTTTCTTTCTTATGTGTTGATAGCATAGATTTATGTGAGCTCACACGTTAATGTTGATTGCTTTATACCAGTTTTTTTCATGCAATTTCAGTCTTTCTTTATCAAGTTAATTTACGCAATTTCATGTTTTCTGCAATTAGATTCATTTCCATATAATTTCCTTTTTTCATAACTTAGATTCAATTTCAGTCCCCTAGATTAAGTTAGCAATACTCTGCCCCTGCATATATTTTGTCTGTACCTCACAAGTTTACACTCTCTCCGGGTTGACAATTAAATCGTTGGATATATGTTATAATTTGTTTAATGTTTTTCTCCAAAATTTTGGCGCCGTTGCCGAGGAGCTGCTAAAAGGGATAAGAGTTTAGATAGATAGATAGATTACTTTTATATTACACAGCAAGGGGGAGGGGAGAACTGTAAGATGAGAGGTAAGAACTTGCACATCCACTATATTGGGGTCCCCCAAAGCCTTGCCATTTCTTTATTTTCACAAGTGTCTTTATTTTTCTGCAAAGTATTTTGTTTTTCTGCAAGAGTGTTCTTTCATTTTCTGCAAATGCAATTTTTTTTTATGACAATTTTTCGTTTTAAGTTTTGATTGCTTTCATTTTTGGGTGCCTTTATTTCATACTAACTTGCTTCTAACTTTGTATCTGTTCATTTTTTGTTTTGTACAAATTTTTGTACACCCTTTTTATTTCTATTTTTGCACTCGTTTGTGCTACATTTTTGTGCCTGTCATGTACTTGTTTTTTCTTAGTATTTTATTTGATTCTAGTAAAATGATTTGATGATGAGCATAAGCCTAGAGAATCTCACTCAGATCCCAGCAAAAGTCGGGATCTCCTCTTCTCACGAAGAGGAGATCTTGATAGCAGCCAAAGATGTAATTACTCCTCCTGAAGCAAACAAGAAGGAATCAACGTTTGAAGAATTATGCATACCAGATGAAGAAAACTTGTTCAAACTGGAGATTGAAGAGGATGAAGAAGGGATATTGGGTGAATATCAAGCAATTGAAAGCTATATCGAATAATGGTTCCAAGTAAGTACTAGGTTGGATTGATTTTGTTTTCGCTTTTATTTTATTAATTCATATTTTCAACATTTAATTTTTTATATTGTTGTATATTCTAGGTTTAATTTTTTAAAATTAAAAGATAATTTTGTTTTACTTCTTTTAGATAGATGGTTACATTGGAAATTTCAGTTTATGTAAATAATCTTTAATTTTTAATTAAAGTAGAGTAGGTAGGTTTTAGTTTTTATTTTTCAATTGAAAATTAGCTTTGTTTTAATTTACTTTAATGTGTCTATTTGTTAAAAATTTTCTAATAGTCTTAAATTACTATTTTTTTATTTTGTTAGTAATTGAAAATAGTTTTAATATTTTAAGTATGAAGAATTTATGAAATTTTGATCTCTTTTCATTTCATTTTTTTCATTTGATAACTTTTTTTAGTCATCTTAGAAATAAAAAAAATGTATTAGGAATTAAGTTTTTATTTTTTATAAAATAAAATAAACAAATTAATAAACAAATAAAAAATAATAAAAATCTATATTGTTCTTTGTTTTAGTTTTAATATGCTTCTTTGTTTGTTTTAGTTTTAAAAAATTTAAATCTAAATAAAATAAAAAAATTACCCTTTGATCTAACACCTCCAATTTAAAACAATAAATATAAAACAAAGTTAAAAATAAAAATAAAACGAATATATATATATATATATATATATATATATATATATATAATAGAAAATATAATAAAAATTAAAAGAGCAACTCTTTCGATCTGTGCATTTGTCCTTCCATTCAGTTGAAGATTAAGATCAGTGTACTTAATCCATAAATTATAGAGAAAAATAACATAATATGTTAAAATACGAATGTTGAATAGAAAATACAAGAAAGTATATATATATATATATATATATATATATATATAAAGGAAATCAATAAAATAAAAAAAGTATTAATAACTTAGTTATAACAATTTTTTTTTTAAGTAAAAAGATTTAAAGAACACAATAAAATAACAAATTCAATAATTCAAAAATCTAAACCCCAAGAAACATCATTAAAACTCAACCGACTAAAAAACAAAAAGATCAATAATCCAAAATCCTAGTCCTAAAAGATATAAAGTGAAAAAAGGAATATAAGACCCTTGGAACATGAAAAAGGAAAATAAAACCATAGGATCTTAGTTGAACTGTAAACTTCGTGGGCCGCAACTTCACTTTCCTTTTTTTCATTTGCTATTCCATTGCAAAATTAGGCTCTCACAAGAAGATGCCACAAATCGTGCATATGTACATATTTAAGCAAACCCCTGTTCATGTGAGGTCACTGAGTAGTCTTATAAAACTTGGCACACATGAAGCTCATTCATCTTCCTGGAAAAATAAACCAGAATACTGTCTTCTTCTCATGTTCTGGCAGATGGATTTGGAATCGCTTTCTTTATAGCACATGCATTTTGAATCACTTTCACACTAATTTTGTTTTGTTATTCTAATGAATTACTTCCAATTCCAACAATGCACGCACCTTGTCACCCATATTGCGTATAGTGCCATTAAATTGAACTGAATTTGAGTGAAATCTACTCCTACTCCTGAGTTGTCGAGAATTCACTAATTTGAAACATGCAAACAATCCTCTGTAAGAAATTTGTAAACATAATATTTTTTTTAATATAACGATCAACCGGTCTACAACTGAGAAAACAGTGAAACCTGAAGCTTAAAGCCTGCCAGTGATTAAAATAGATCTGAAGCCTGAATCCTGTTAGATGATAAATAGTGAAATGACCCTATGCATAATAGAAGATATCATGGCTGTCTTCTCTCCGATATTTGCTCAAGAAATCCTTTCTGTTCCATTTTATTAATTGGCAGCCAAGTAGATGGCTAACCGCTAGTTCTATTTTTAGTCGAATTCAACAAATCATTCAGTGAGACGAATGGATTGGCGAATTTCCTACTAGCAGTTACGGGTTATAGGTATCTTAATAATAGAGTTAACTCACCCTCTCCATGGAGGCTTTAACTGCTGCTAAGATGCCATTCTAACAGAGAGCGAACCACCTACCTTACTTTTCCTATCAAACAACCCGCCTTATTTTGGCTGGACCCATCAATATCTTTAACTGCCTTTGATCTTTATGCATTCGCAAATATGAGTCTGGATTCCTTCTAGTATTAGTTTAATGCCCAAAATTCATACCCAGACTTCACCTTATCACTTTGTGTGCCCAAACCTGGGTTCGATCTACTTAGTGTATATCATTTCCTGAGAGTTCCCTCTCAGTTTGATTTGGCGCGATTGATTGTTCATGGTAATACATGAGGGTGGCCTGCTATGGTTCTTAGTTCATCTGCACATTATCTTTACACAAAATTTTATTGCATTTTTAATTTGCAAAATGTGTGAAGTAAGCGATTGGAGTATACTTGTGAATGGACAAAGCAGGAAACTCTACGTATTTGGTATCTCTTCAGATATCTTTGCACATTGAGACCCTGATCACTATTTTGTGATGTGAGATACAGTTAAAGAACAGTTGGGTTTTAGAGTTGCTAAATGATTGTACTCTTTGTGATGTAAATATAGCTCTTCTAATAAAAAATACTTTGTCATAATCAAGCACTGTTTATAGTGTATAACAATGAACTTTCATAGAGGAGTAACCATGTTTTTTATTGCTGTAATCATTGATCTCGTAACTCCAAAACTACAGGATAATAATAGATTGGTATATATTAGAGAATGACATTGTATGATATTGCAATCATGGCTGACCGTGTACTGCAAATATTATAAATGAAGGATTTCTATTTAGCAAGTGTAGTAACCTAGATAAGAGAGTTATTAAGCCATCTCATGTGACTAAAATATATGTTTGAATAGGTATATGTTCTTGAATTGTAGTCTGCTCTTGACATGGCACAAGAATTGCCACAAACTTTGGTTCAAGTACCGGATCTACTTTAGTCACAGTCTCTAGTTTATCGCCTCAAGCATGCTGATTGGCTTTCACTATCACTACATTGGTCAATATGGCTGAGCAAGAAATTGAGAATTTATCAAAATCAATGGTAGGAACTTGTCGTGTGGATCTTCTAATGGGGAAAAGTATGGGATGAGGTCAATTGTTCAAACCGAGAAAAGGTGCATCGACGTTTATATGGAAAGGGTTTGACTTAATGAATAGTCATACTTTGTGGGTAGATTTGAGAGATGCTAATTCCTTTATAGAAAATCTCCTGCAATCAAAAATATTTATAGCATAGTCGATCCAAATGGAAAGAAATCCCATGGTGGGATACCGCGTAGAGTACAGGTGTCATAGCAACTTCCAAGACAAGTCGAAGTACATTATTAATCGCTAAGTAAACCATACACAAGTTGCGGGAGGCCATTAGCAATGAGATCAATCAAACCACCTCCTATCAATGAAGTGCATCCTTCTTTCAACTCTTAGGGCATTAAATTTTTTTTACTTAGCTCCTTCAGAGAGGCCGGTGAAAGGTAAGGAAGAGTGTTAGCATAGATGACAAAGAAACTGTATTACTATCTGTTCCAACTCATCTTTCCAGGGCCAAACCAAACCAAAAGACTTCCTTCCTGTACGCGATATGGAACTTTCCTGCGATCTATTTTAGGTAGGTTGTTTCCATAATTTTACAAAGAGGGATGGATAGTGCCCGGTACTGTAACTAATTAGGTTAGGGAAAGAGGAGATCAAATTAAAAAAAAATTATAGTCACCACTCTCATTCTTTTCCTGCATATTAGAATTTTTTTAAGATGGAACCAATAAAAGTTAAATATAATAACCACATATACAAGTAAATCACCTATACAAGTAAAATAGTTAATGTGGAATGCGTGGAATTGCATTACCTTAAATCAACCTGCATGTGTCATGTGAAAGCATCTACATAGTAAAAAAAAATCCATCCAACCATAACAAATGTCAAAAGTACGAACATCACATTATATACCCTTCCATGCACTTGATATATAATGATCCTTAAAGGCATCTTTGAACCATTTATAGATTAACATATATATTGTTTTTTGTTAATACGCATATATATAATTTATATATATAACAATAAATAATTAAAAAATATTAAAATACATAAAAAATAATTAAAAATAAAAAATTTTGGTAAACAAAAAAAAGTCATAAAAAATAAAAATTTATTTTATTTTGGTTATAAAAAGAACAAATATGTTATTTGTTCATTTTGTAAATAAATGAAATTTAAATAAAAAAACAATGTTGAAAGGGTTTTGTAAATAAATAAATGAAAACATTTTTATCATAGCTACATAAGAATTAAAAATATACATAAATATAAATTAACATTAGGTAAATAAACAAACGTATATAAGAAAACCATGTTATTAATAAAATTAATATGCGTCTTTGAAATCGAAGGGAGTTGCTGTTGCAGCTACGCCCTCTTCTTCTTAATTTTTATTTTTGCACAGTGAGACCTGGTACATCTTCATTGTGAGGGAGGTAGGTAGGTAGGTGTTTGTTTCAAACTGCCAAACCTATTGATTGTTTGCACACTCTTCTCTAATTTATATCATTAAGATAGTCTCCTTTTAGAGGGGTCAACCACTGAAAGGTTCAACCCTCTCTCCCTATTTGCGCAATCATTATATAAAAACGCATGAATCCAATTTCTTTTTGTTTTTTGTAAAAAAATTAAAAAAAGTTACAAAAAAACACATCGACATAATATTAAAATAAGCACATAAAATTTGTTTTTGTAAAATCAAATTTAAAAAATACAAAAACACTGCAATAATAACATTACAAAAACAAAAATAAAATAAAATTAAAAACTAAAAACATATAAATAAATAAAAAGCATTAGGTAACAAATCATAAAATTATAAATTATAAATGAACTTGGAATCTTCTCAATTTTATGATCGTTGTGCTAATTTTTTTTTGCAAGTCACTCAGAAATAGGTTTTGACAAGAAGGGTTGCTACTTTCAGGTATAAGAGAATTTTATTTATTCTCTTTAACTTTTGCTCAGCACATGTTTTCATGTATTTTCAATGCTCTCACAAGTTGGTTGCAGGAAAATACTAACCTTTTGGAGATTTAAATATGAACGAATGGCATGCAGAATTGATTTCTAGAATTGCAGAAACTTTTCAGAAAAAAATGCTCCATTGAAATCTTGAAGAAGCTGAGTTGCACTATGTATGTCATGACATTTTGCTGCCACACAGAAGCCTTTTAGAGACCAATTACGCCATGTCATGATTACTTACCCTTATTCCTTCCAAGCTTATTAGTCATCGATGTCAGACTCTAATTTTTCACTGCCTTATACATCATGATTTCCCGCATGTACACCTTTTTGAGTCGCACACATTTTCCTTATTTTCAGTTTATATTTTTCCTTATGAATAAAACCATTAAGCTTCCTTTCCATGACTACATTGCTCTGTTTTCTCTACCATAAAAATTGTTTGACCCTCATATCTTTCATCTATAGTCCTACCACTCATTATGTACAACTCGTGTTGACTGATGTGGGATTCCTTAAGGCCCACCTTTCAACAAGTCTTGCCCCATTGACCTTAGCACCTTATCTAGGATAGAGACTAGAGTTCATTTTTATTACCTTGAGGCTTACATTCCTTAATGGCAAGTTCTCTCACTGACAATCATGGGAATACATCAATGTCCCTTGATCGTTAGATCTTGCGAGTGGCTCGACATTAGCTCATTTATTTGCACTTTGCATGATGTACTTAGGTACCTTGGCACTCATTGACATCAATGGTGAGATTGCCTTGCATTGGTTAACGACATTCCTCAATGGTCGGTAATCCAATGAATTTTTTCCATGTTCGACATTGACACATTTATTTGCATGGTAAGAATTGTACCATTGGGTTTTTTAGCAGGTTAAGACTATATACTTTGCATGACTCCATCAGCAGTTTTACAGCAGCATACTTCAGCCATATGAGAGTACCACAATTCTACTTGCAGCTCTCATCTTTTACCTCATCCAACCAAGCAGCAGTTCAGATCCTTCACTTCACATTCTATTATTTAGTAGCAAAAGTCACATTTCTATTGTATAGTTCATCAACTTTTTGGGTAAGTGGAGGTATGTTGTTTTCTAATCTTTAGCCATGTAATTCCTTAAATGCTAGAAAATGAATGAATTTGGAAAATTCCCTCACTACATTCCCTTTCTCCTTTTCATAAACCTAATACATCTTAAGTTGGGGGGTGGGGGACCATTCATTACCATTTTACATATTCATAATCTCATTTACCACTTACCAACATGTCTTTCCCAAACTATGCTTTGTTACACATTGAATAAAAAACATTTCTATATATTGGCATGATTCATAATATGAAGAAAAGGCTTCCTAATATACATTGATGGTTCATCATTTCTAATGCACAAATATTATGTATTGCAACAAAAATACAAGTAAAACAAGTGAATGTTGTTAACACAAGAACCAACATTTGTTATACTTATGGTTGTCACACAAGAACCAACCATAAGGAAAATTGCTGCTACTCATGCATTTCAAAATCATGGAATGATTTACTTTTACATATCATCATCATGTAAAGCCAAGTTACAAAGCCAATTTTTTTAAAGAGAATCAATGCATAGTTGCATGAGGACATGCAACCACTCAAGTTGGGGGGAATGTTGAGCCGCAAAAATACCACATTTTATTCACCTTTTATATACCATTTATCACTTTATTCCTATTTTATCCTTCCATAAAACCATTAATATTCATCACTTTCATAATAAATATGGGTTTATATTACCATTTTTCAAATAATTTATTTTTGAGTATTTTGAGTGAAGTTGTGGTTAATTATTGAGAAAAATAACATATTTTCATTATACTTTAAAGTTGGATGAGTTTGGTGATGCTTACAGGTGTATTTGAAGACTTTAACAAGCTCAAAAGTGACCACCTAGCCTCAAATTCGAATTTCATCCTCAAGATGTGGGCTAATTTCAAGGAGAAGATCATGGAAATGTGGAGATGGAAATCTTATCCAAGATATCATTGCGGATTTGAAGGGATGAGTTGTAGATTTGTTGAGGATTTTGAGGGATAAGTTGAGAGAATAATGGATCTGTAATTATGATTAGTTATCTTGAATTAATGTATAAATATGATGACTCTCTCCTCATTTTGGTTAGAGATCTTTTTAGTGGTTTGGAAGTAGAGAACAGTTCAGAGTTAGTAATAGAATATATTTTTGATTGTTATGTAATGGAGATGATGCTTAATGCATATCCTTTGATTCTCTTATGTTAATTTCAATTTCTTTCTTATGAGTTGATCGCATAGATTTATGTGATCTCACAAGTTAATGTTGATTTCTTTATACAAGTTTATTTCATGCAATTTTAGTCTTTCTTTATCATGTTAATTTACGCAATTTCATGTTTTCTACACTCAGATTCATTTCCATATAATTTTCTGTTTTCATAACTTAGATTCAATTTCAGTCCTCTAGATTAAGTTAGCAATACTCTTCCCCTGCAAATATTTTGTCTGTACCTCACAAGTTTACGCTCTCTTTGGGTTGACAATTAAATCGTTGGATATATGTTATAATTTGTTTAATGTTTTTCCCAAAAAATGTTAATAATTCCTCCAAGGTAATCTGCACATGCCTGAGGAATTTTGATAAGGGCGGATATGGGTTAACTTGCAGGGAAAATATTCCATTGGATGAACATATGAAGATAGATCTACGGTCCTAAAAATTTTCGTTGTTTCAATGTCCAAGGAGGAATAAAATGTTCAAATATGTTAAATAGTTGGGATCCTACACATTTCAAAGGTGGTGATCAAGGGTCAAGTTAGATCAACGACAGAGGTGAATTTCGTTGAGCTAACTTGCTCATGGAAATTAAAATTTTCCAATTTGTGGAAACATTTTAAAGGGTTGCATGTTCTAACGGAGGAGATCTAATTGAGAATGAATCTATGGTGGAGAGTGCTTTTGCTAATCCAACATGCATGAAAATACAAAATATCTACATTTGTGAAATCCAGTATGAGCAACATATTTCAAGGGTTGAGATATAACGAGGATTAAGATCTATGGTCGATGTGGATTTCATAGTTGAAACATGCATGAGAAATAATATGTTTCGGGGCTGCGAAATCTTGTAGGACCCACCTATTTCGATGGCCATGATCTTGAGCAGGCCACATATATGGTGGATATGGATTTTGTAGCCGGAACATGCATGAGGGATAAAATATTCTGGGGATGTGAAATCTTGTATACCCCACACTTTGGACAACGGAGGCCCTGGCAATGTTTTGATCTATGGCTCAAATTGATTTCGTAATGGAAATCAGCAGGAAGTTTATTAGGATTTCGTATTGTGAAATCATGTGGGATTTGCATTGTTCAATGGGCCATATTTATTGAGGATCCAATTCTATGGATAGAAATGATTTCGCAAGGAAAAGGTGCGAGGAGGAAGAAGATAAGTTTATGTGTGAAATGGAGATAAAGAGTGGATAGAATCAATGGTGCATATTTCATATGGGAGAGATCTAGGGCTTAGAATCATTTCACAAGGGAGACATACTCATTCTGAAGATGGAAGAAAATTGTGAAATTGGTTAAAGGAAAAAGAAGATCAACATTGTAGAAAGGCCCACAACTAGATCAAGAGTTACGTTTTATTTTTAGATGGTGAGTTGCATGAAGGATGAAAGAAGGTAACGGGCTATCAGAGGAAAATAGTAGATTAAGTGGGTGAGAGGATCGATGGTGAAAAATTAGTCAGATAGAATGGGAGGATGGGAATGGTTTTTAATTCAAAGGAGTCAAGAAGGGCTATTCCACCCTTGCGGTAAAGAAACAAGCTAAGATGAGTCAGCCTGAAACTGTTGGAGGCACTCTGAAACATCATTTTCAATCAAGCTAGACTATGTCCCAGACACTGCATTGACATATTTAACAAGCATGCACGTTATTCCATATTTCATGTTTTATGTATAAATCATTGTGAATGTGCCACCTCATAGATGTTAGGATTTGCAATGATGATTCGGGATTGATTCCCAAATTTTGTAACTAAATTTGGCTCTATTTCGAGGTTGGTATTGGGATACCATGACACTATAAATGTAACCTCGATAGAGGAAAAAAGGGTTGGAAATTTCATTTAGAAGCCTTCTGTGTTTGGGTTTTTGTAGTTATGTTGTTTTCTTGGAAGCATTAATGAAACATATTTCTGAGTATTTTGAGATTCATCAAGTTGTTCCCTGTTCAGTTGTGTTTTCTTGTATTTCATATTTCCATGTATGTGCATTGTTTCCAATACATTTCTATATTGTATGTAAGGAATTAATCCTTGTTAGATGCTCCTTACATTATAAATTGCATTTGTTATGTGTATATGATGGCAGTGATAGAATTCATCAATTTTTAGATTCTATGTTACAGTTATTATCCTTTGTCATTTTTCTACTAAAGGTGTTCCAAGAGATTCATCCATCGATAGGTGCCTTTTGTTTCATTGGGATTCCTCTCATTTCTATTTGTCATCTCTTAAAGATAGTTTGACTGAATCTAACAGCTGTGTTGCCTCAGATTACATAAGAGAATCAAAACTCATTATTGTTGTAAGCCCCTTGAATATTTTCAGGCCGTGACTCGATTTCCCAATGGTACTTCTTGTTTGTCTATTTTACCATCTTTAAAATTACAAATATCATGTTCTTATAATATATCTATCCTTCTGACAACTTGATTAAATTAATATGTATATGTGAATGAGTTTGTGACATAGAGAGATCCCTCTTTGACTGTATAGGCTAGCATACCGTCTAAATATTGGTTTAAAATGGTTACTCCAATGATATCCTACCACAACCATAGGAAAATTATTGGGTGATAACATCTTGATGCCATTTCTGGGGAATAATCACTACTATCTCCTTGGGAAAATGCCATTGTCCTAGTTCTATGACCTAGTTGAGTAGTTGGTCATAGACACACACTTGGTTGTATATTCTCTGGAGAATCCACAAATATTTTTTTTGGAAGGTGAATCCACTGGAAATACTGGCATCCAGAAGGACCAATATGAGGAGCAATACTGATGCTGAGTCATTTCAATAAATTTCGATCTAGAGACCCTGATTCAGAAATCCAATAAGTTGCAGAGGTTAAACATAACCTTTTATTTACCTATTGAAGGTGTTGTTTCCATTGATGCTATATCTAATGATTGTGGTGAGGAATTGGAGCTGGTTCTCCCTAGAACTAAGTTTGAGTCCAGCCTATCTGAATTAATCTTGGACCCCTCCATGTTAGAATTCTCCCGTACATCATGGTCACCTAATATCTCAGAGTCTCTGGGTGGTAATATTCAATCCTTGTCTGAACGAGAGTTCCCTATACTTACTTTTGAATTAGCCCTGTTAAATTCCACTTCCATAAGACGGTATGCTGCCGCATATTTTCCTCCCACTGATTCCAAGCTAAATCAACCTTCATCTTCCATCCTCGTAATTCCTCACATTCCTACAGTTCCTCACAACATAGTAGTTTTCATTGGATCAGCTAGGATCCCTCTTAGACACCCTGTTGTAATCCCGAGGATGGAAAATAGATCCACCCCTATACTTCTTCCTGTTGCTCTTCATGACCTCCCTTTGGGATACTCCCAAAGGCTAAAACAATTCAATGGGGAAAGGGGGTATTCAATTGAGGAACACTTGGGATGGTTCTCATATTGGGTAGAACTGGAGGAGGTAGACCATGATGATGTTAAATTCAGAATTTTTTCCCAAATTCTTTCTAGAGAAGACATAAAATGGTACAAAAACCTCCCAGATAACTCTATTATGAGCTATCAAGCCTTTGAAGATTCTTTCAAGGAAAAATGAGTAGACAATAAGAACCATAGTAAATATCTTTCCCAATTCCATTTTATGAGGAGGGAGAGTGTATCTATCTAATATTTTTCTGACAGATTTATGAAGACACATAATTCCATCCCTACCCAGTTCAAACCTCCCCTTGGTTTTGCTAAACTCCAATATGATAAATCCTTTGACAGTGAGCTTACCTTGTGGCTAAGTGAAAGGAGAGCAGCCTCCTTAACAGATATGAAGAAATATGCCATAGAGGTAGAGGTAATCTTGACTACGACTAGAAAAAATAAAAGGGATGAAGGTGAATGGAAGAGAGATGAAGGAGAAACAGGATAGAGAAGAAAAGATAATTAACTTAAGCATCCCTCTACCTCTAACTCACAAGAGGCCAGAATAAACGTGATGATGAAAACCATGGAGAAATTAATGGAAAGGATCACTGTGGATATAGACCACCTCCCAGGGAAAATCAGGAGCAACAAGATATAAATCAAAATGTGAGAAGACACCAAGCCCTCGAGAATAGGAAGAGAGATCGACGAAACCCTCCAGAACCACCTATTAGGCCCCCATTCCAGGAGAACTATGTGGCCCACCATCCTATTTGGACCCCACGTAGATGGGTCTATCGACAAAGGTGTTCCCCCTTTCTATGTCATTCTGAACATTCATAATGCCATCCTACACAATTCCATGCTTGATTCAGGAGCCTCCCACAATATGATGCCTAGGGTGAGCATGGATAAATTGGGGTTAGAAGTAACTACACCATACAAAGAAATTTTGTCCTTTGATTCCAGTAAAGTCAAGTTCCTAGGATTGATCAAATATCTAGTCATCTCTTTGGCCCAAATCCATGCGAAAAGCCAAGTCATGGATGTAGTTGTAGATGACATCCCTCCAAAGTTTGGAATGTTATTGTCAAGCTATTGGGTAACCAAAATCAAAGGTTCTATGCAAATGGACATGTCCTATGCCACCATACCTATTTTTTGGGTACATAGAAGGATTTTTAGAGAGAAAAAGTTGGCATAAATGGTGACCAGTGTTTAGACGCCACACAACCACCCCATATATTCGCTAGAAACCAAGATGGGATATGCTATTTTCTTCACGGAAAGAGGAAAATAAATTTTAAGTTCATAGAGCGTTTCCTTTGTACCTACTCAGGAGGAGCTAGAGGGTGTGTGGAATGTAAGCTTTGATGGGGCATCATGCAAAGAAGGGGTAGGAGTTGCATTTTGGGTGAAACCCTCAGGAGGGAGATCTTTCAATTATTCCTACAAGCTCACCTTTGACTACACGAACAGTGAGGCAGAATATGAGGCTATGATGTTATCAATCCAGATAATAAAGGACTTCCAAGTTAGGAGGGTAGTTATACATGGATATTCTGAGATGCTAATTAAACAAATGACAGGAAAATATCGGTGTATACACCCCAGAATTAGAATCTATAGGAATGCTGCCCGGGATATGATAGAATGTTTTTAAGAATGAAATTTTAATATGATCCCTAGATTGCAAAATTGTATAGTTGATTCTTTGGCCACTTCTGCTACTATTTTCAAGGTCCCCATACACCCTAGTGGAAGATACAAAGTCGAAGTTAGGAATAGACCTTATGTCCCAGATAATGTTAAGTGTTGGAAAGTGTTTGAAGATGACAAGCAAAACCAGAAGTTCCTCACTCTCACTGGGGAGTTTGATGGAATGACTATTAATGAAGAAAATGGGCCTCTGGAGGATATTTCTCTCACTCATGAACCTTTACAAATCCAGATTGCTGCTCCCAAAGTAATGCCACGAGGTGAGGATTTTATTCTTTCTGAATATGTTGATGGAGACCAAACTGAGGAAGCTTGGGAGCCAAAGTTGCAAGAGGCTAAAGGACAACAAATGTATCTAAATAATATATGTGGAAAGGAAATCCTCTAGCTCAAAGGTAGCCCTATCTGCAGAGGCTTAGTCCCTTTAGAAAATATATTTGATCCAAATGATGTTTCTAAGGAAAATCAACTTGTCCCAAGTTGTGAAGATGTGGAAAATATAGATATTGGGACAAAATATCATCACAAGGTCATAAAAATATCAAGAACCCTCTCACTTGATGCAAAACATAAATACATCTCACTGATGAGAGAATACTCAAATGTTTTTTCTTGGTTCTACAGTGATCTCAAGGATTATGATACAATTATAATCCATCACACTATACCAATAAAAAAGGATGATATCCCTTGTTAACCCAAAAAATCCCGCAATAAGCTCTACATGACCTACACCACCTAAAGACATCTACATACGATCCTCATTTGACCCCATTTGACCCCCACACCCTCAAGAAGGCTTAAAAATATGAAAAAGGGCTTAAAAACCCCTAAAAAGAGCCAAAATAGCTCTCATAGGGGCTAAAGCCTCCAAAAAGGGGCTGAAACCCCTCAAAGGAGCTTAAAACCACCAAAAGAGCTAAAGATTGAGCGAAAGGGGCTAAAAGCCCAAAAAAGGGTCTAAAGCCCCAACCAGAAGCTTAAAACCCTAAAAATCTTGAGAAAAAAGTATAAATAGAGGGGTGGGGGTCACTCTCAACTCACTCCCTCACTCCCTATAATTATGCTGCCCGTGTGAGTTCCTTGAGACCATTTACCTCTCAATCCATTCACCCCCCCTCTCCTTCATTCCTCCATTGAGCCATAGCTCCACATTCCTAAGAGAGGTGCTCTCCCAAGCTAGGGCATCAGGGATGATTTTAAGAACCCCCCCTAGATTTATATGTATAAAAATTGGGCGAATCTCTCTAATATATAGGAAAATTTGAAGATGATATTATCCATAATATAATATGTATATATAAAAAATTTGGAGAATCTTTCATTTTATTATATAATGTTGTAAAATCTTGGTGAATCTTTCATTTGATTATATAATGTTGTAAAATATTGGTGAATCTTTCATTTTATTATATAATGTTGTAAAAACTTGGCGAATATTTAAATTCATTATAAAAAATTGTAAAAACTGGTGAATCTTTCATTGATTTATAGAATATTGTCAAAATAAAAGAATAACAACATTAGTCAAATAACATGAATCACATCATCAACAACAAAACATGTAGACTCACAAGTCACAACAGGAAGGTGTCAGTGAAACACAACTGCACTGACTAGATTCAGGGCAAGTGGGGACTCCACTTGTTATCTCATCCCTTAATGGTCCAACGGACATGTGGGGACCTGAATCCCGACAAACTGATAAACTCATAGAATCATACATTATGCTCGCTCTTGGCCTTCACTAGCCAATTATGGTCATGGAGGCTAATACAATCATGCATTGTAATTATGCCAATTGATTATTGCATTAGATGAATGTTGGTCTTGTGCCAATAGGTATCCTACGATCAATGCATAGGAACCTAGTGCATAGACCATTTTTCTCTTCTCTTAGATATGTAGAGCTCATTTATTTTTTTGAATAACGATAAGTATTTACAAAGAAAATATACAGTTAGCGTAAAAGAATTGAAAAACTGAAGAGAATTAATTCATGCAACTAAAAGTTAATAAAAGAATCTTTTCTCAAATCCTAAAACCAACCTTGATTCAAGATACAACAAAGGGTTAAATCAAGCATCGAATGAGAACTAGAATCATTCAAAGGAATTAACACAATATTTAACCAAAATACACACAAACTTCAAAAATCGACAAAATGCTTCAAACAAAAGCAATAAACAAACCATAAAAATTTGTCAAGATATTTGTGCTAAACACCAACATGGTTTCATGTACTTGAATGAGCCCATTCTTTCTTAGCGAAAGTGTTGTCAAATTAGTTATTTATCATTTAATGTTAGGAAACTATCTATGTGAAGAGATAGCTCATTGGCCTAGCTTTCTCAAATTCCAGCATCATTTCCTATCAGATACAAGAAAGAGACAATGTAAGAGATAAATATCAAACCATCAATCTTAAGATAAGCCGCATGAAGGTAACATAGCTCAAATCATCAATGTTACAACAAAAAAGTATAATGTAGAATCTATTTTTACCTAAAACATAACCTCAAATTCATATATGGAGTTGGGGTTAGGTTTTAGTTCTGCTTTTAGCTTTTTATAGGAGCTACTTTTGGGATCCCACTTTGTATTGTTTACTTTTAGCTTTTTATAGAAGCTAATTTTGGGATCCCACTTTGTATTGTTATCATGGTACTGCACAGTCCTCTTGACCTACTTTTGGGATCATTTGTTGGACATTAATAAAATAATCTTATCTTATCATAATTCTTTTTGTTACCTTCATCATATGCTTAATGTGTTACTTTCATTATATGCTTAATGTACATATTGTGTGCCAATCAGCTGTTAGATTACCACAAGGTTAGTTAAGCACACAAAGTCTACACCACTAGTTTTAGATTGGGTACCATCATCAAAATGGGGGCAAGTGCCCAAATGTTTCCCAAGGATTTATTTCCAAGGAAAAAAAACACCAATGTTCCACCAAGTTTCTGGGATGTGAAAATTTGGGAGTAAGGGAACACATCCAAGGGGACATGTGGAATCACCCCACAAAATCTATGGAACATTGAAGTCTCCAACATAGGAGGCCAACCCAAATACTAAAAAGACTTAAAATATGAGAATTGAAGCGTTAACCATTAAAACTATTACATAGCAGCAATTTAAGCTTATCCAATTGGCAAAAGCACACCCAACTGCTAATCTCCAGCACACAATAGCAAGAGAACAAGTTTAGAAGTACCCTGTTCTGAGCATTTTCTTCTAGTAGTGCTAGACCCTGTTCTGAGTATTTTCTCCCAGTTGCAATGTCACAAAAAACAACCACGTAATAGTAAATGTTTGAGGTATTTATTGTCCACCAACAGAAAATAATTAAGTATTTACTATTCACTGTACCCACAATATCCAACAAGGGACTATGGAAAATACTTGAGGTATTAAGTTTTAACTTTTAACTATGGCCACAACAATAAATATCCAGTAGCAAGGTTTCTACGATTCCAACAGTCCACAGCATCTAGCAGCAAGAATTATGTTTCACAGCATCTGGTAGTCACAGGATGAAGGTCTCAACTCTCCCTCACATGGTCTCCCTCACACTGCCATGCCCACATAGCCTCACTACTCACACAAGTTAAAAGATAGTGCACAGAACTCATAGTCCTACTAAATGGATTCATTTGTGCACCATGCTTTGCATTAGCAACAACAACACTATTAATCTTCTTCCAACTTTTATTAGCTTCTGTTAATTTAACTTGACCAACAATTCAACTTCTTCATGCATCAATCTGAGTTAAATTCTATATAACATATAGGCATCTACCAATTGATTGGATTTTTAAATCAGGTATTGCCGCTCTTGTTGTTAAGAGATTCCAATAATTAAGGGGGTAAAATTTTTTATTCATTGAGGCTTTAAATATGTCCCAAGTCACAGCCTACATGGAACCAATATTTATCTTGCACTCACATAAATCCTCCCACCACAGCAAAACTTGCCTAGGCATGCATAGTTTTTCAAATACAACTTTGTCATCATTTGTAAATTTTTGCACTTTGAAAGAGGGGGATCTAACTTCCTTGGGAAATTATCAAGTCCAATGCCTCCACCTGACCGGTCGTAGAGTGAAATTTTCACTTTGGGTTTCACTTTGAAAGAGGAACCTAGATTTAGCATCGAGCCTCCTTGAGAAGTAATTCATTTCTTGCCTAGATTTCTATCAAACAATTGCTATTGAACAGTAGCCTATCATGTTGTTATAGAATTTGTTAAATTTTGCCACAGATGGGCTATATTCATTAATTGACCATCCATAGGCCCAAATTTTGAGTTTAGAGTAGCAACTTTGGCTTCAACCATTCCAACACAACTCTGCAATTCATCCTCCATTTCCTTCTTTGTCTGAGAGCAAATATTTCCCATAAATTGTGTAGCGAATCAACAACTACATGTGAAACAAATGCTCTAAAAGTCTAATACCAATATGATCCCAAAGTATGCCTAGTGGAAATAAGTGCAACAATTGCAATATATAATCTTGCATACATAGCCAATATAAAATGGCAAGCAAATATTGAAGTAATCAAACAATCCTAGAAAATGAATCCACACAATAGGAAAAAAAATTGACGAAAATATCAACTCCAAATTTTCATTAAACAAAACATTATGTACAACAAAGATATGAACAGAATTGAAGCTTTTATCAGCAACTACAATCCATCAATTTCTACAAACTCCAGAGATCCAATGGAATTGAACCAGCTGTACTACTACCGTCACTCAACCCCATTACAAAATGAGAAAGGAATAAAAATACAACATGATGAATATGAAGCATTGTAGATCTCATTTGTTCATATCTCAACTATACATTAGTGTACAATAGTCAAGAACATGAAAAGACAGAGAAAAGATGTGACAATTTTTTATGATTGTGAGCTTCAGCTCATAACCACTTGTTGAGATCTCTACCCACTTCAGCAAACCTGTGTCAAACTAAATTGTGAGACTGCACCCAAAGTTGTGCCCCTGGGTCAGTGCTTACTTGCATACAACTAAAATATAAGTGCGACATGCATCCATAACACTATCGATTGTCACTCTGATGTGCACAGTTATTGGACTGCAGCACATGGTCTTGCTGAAACACCTTTTAGACTGAACTCTCTTCTTTCAATTCAGGACCTGATTGATTATGACTCTTATTATGGATCAAACGCCAAAATCTGACTCTTATTATGGATCAAGAAACCCTAATATCTCCTTTTCAAGATTGTGCAAGATGGGAAAAAGGATCCTACATGCCCCGCTTTACTAGTGTTCTTCATTGACCACTCTTTAAAGGAAATTATGCCATTGAAAGGTCAAATATTGTTTCATTCTGGAAATCTTACTCACTCCAAATCACTTTAAATGATGACCCTATATGCAGGATCGATGGCTTTAGGACAATGGTCAATGCTCTATTGGCTTGCTCTCATTGCATAATTGGAAGATTTTCACTAAGTCATTGAGCAAGAGTTTTTTTATTCATTCTTTGAGAACTTAGAGGCCAAGGGGTAGATTTTGGTGGGAGACCTTCGTTTCTAAATTTTGACCCATAAAATTATTCCCATCACAAACCCTCCCTGTGTTCATAAGACCTCCAAACCATAGTTTCCACACTCTTATGTATGACTCCCAACACTCCTTAGTACGACAAGTCTAGTTCTAAGATGATGTGAGGACCCTGCAGCAAAGAAGTAATCAAAACAAACGATATAGTAGTAGAACTCAAGATCACTTTTATATTAATTGCAAGCCACTTCGAGGGGGAAACCTCCTTTGAGCAAGCTCAATACAAAATAACTTCACGGTGCCTTCATTGGCCTCAACACACACTTATATACCAAAATAGGCGCCAATACTATGGGTCAAAACCATGGGCCAATATAAACTATGGGCACCAATACTATGGGTCAAAACCATGGGCCAATATAAACTATGGATCAACAAATACTATAGGCAGCTTACAAAGCATATGCGCCTCACAACAATAACACAAACTATGGATCAACAATTACGATGGGACGACTTACAAAGCATATGCGTCCACAACAATATACTAACATAGTAAAGAGAGGGATTGACATGGGTTCCTAACATCCCCTCCCCCTTAGAAAAAGCTTTGTCCTCAAAGCTTTATATGTGGAAATTGTCGCTGTATCTGGAGGACTGGTTCCCACGTAGCATCCGCGGGCTGCATTCCATGAAATTGAATTAAGACCTCTGTGATAGAGCGAGAGCGAAGTTGACGAGTGCGCTTATTGAGGATATCCTCCGGCTCCAAAAAGATGGATCCTTCATTATCCAGTTCTGGTAAAATAGTTTGGCCTTTGATGTAGGTGCCAAGAACTTTCTTCAGACAAGAGACATGAAATACTGGATGAATGCGGGAAGAAGGTGGAAGTTCCAATTTAGAAGCAACAGACCCAATATTCTGAAGAATCCTATATGGCCCATAGAACGTTTGGGTGAGCTGATGACGCCCTTTGAGTTTTAGTGAGGATTTCTTGTAAGGCTGGAGACGAAGAAAAACCATATCACCGGCTTCAAAAGTGCGCTCAGAACGGTGCTGATCAGCTTGTTACTTCATGCGATTGCCTGCCATGTGAAGGTTTTCGCACAAAATGCGAAGGACCGCGTCAATTGCCTGAACTGGAGAATTACTGGGGGTGTAAGGAAGAAGAACTGGCGGTGCCTAAACATAAAATGCTTGATATGGAGTCATTTTAGAGGCAGTGTGGTAAGAGGTATTGTACCACCATTCAGTGATTGGGAGCCACTCTGCCCACTGATGTTGTTTCTCAGAGGAGAAGCAACGAAGATAAGGTTCCAAGCATTTATCGATAATTTCAGTCTGACCATCCGTTGGGGGGTGATAACCTGAACACATCTTCAGTTTGGTGCCAGTGTGGTGAAAGAGTTCTATCCAAAAATGACTGGTGAAAGTCGCATCACGATCCGAGACAATGGAAGAAGGAATTCCATGAAGACGAAAGATCTGGTCCAGGAAAATTTGAGCAATGGAAGAGGCTGTATAGGGATGGCTGAGAGCACAAAAATGACGATATTTGGAGAGGCAATGAACCACAACCAAAATCACAGTCTTCCCTCCATATTTAGGGAGCCTATCAATGAAATCCATAGAAATATCTATCCATATTTGGGGAGGTATGGGCAAGGGCTCGAGCAATCCCGGAAGGGGTGTTGTTTCACCCTTATTGTACTGGTAGGTATCACCTTCAACCACCATCTGTTGAATTGTCCTTGTCATGCCCTGCCAAAAGAAGTTGCGCCGTGCCCGTTCATACGTTTTGAGAAAACCAGAGTGCTCCACTGATGGAGAAGCATGGAGTTCATAGAAGATAGCTTGTTGAAGAGCTGTGTTCTGGGGAAGCACCAGACGACCCTTGTATCGCAGTGAAGCACCATCCCAAGAGTAATGTGGAACAACAGAAGGGTTGTTGGCCAAGCGTTGGATGATGTGAGATAATGAAGAATCATTGACATAACCTTGCTGAACCGATTGCAACCAATTTGGAACAGGCATAGAAATAGCGGAAAGAGAACCTTGGTCATCAAATGTACGAGAAAGGGCATCCGTCACAAGATGGCCCTTACCCTTCTTATAAGTGATCTCATAGTCATAACCCATGAGGTTGCTAACCCATTTCTGTTGTGCTGGGGAGGATACACGCTGTTCTAGGAAATATTTCAGACTTTGGTGATCAGTCTGGATGTAGAAATGAGTCCCTGAGAGGTAGGGTCACCACTTTTGTACTGCATGCAAAATGGCCATCATTTCCTTCTCATATGTAGAGGCAGCTAAATTCTTACCGGAAAGGGATTCGCGGGTGAACGCAATGGGGTGTTCATCTTGAAGGAGAACAACACCAAGTCCATTGCCGCAAGCATCACTCTCAATAGTGAAGGGCTTGGAAAAATCGGGCATAGCTAGAACGGGTGTAGTACACATAGCTTGTTGCAGCTTGTCCAATGCACGCTCAGTAACATGTGTCCATGTAAAAGCATCATTTTTCAACAGCACAGTTAATGGAGCTGCAAGCTTCCCATAATCCTTGACAAACTTGTGGTAGTAGCCAGTCAACCCCAAAAAACCATGAAGGCTCTGGAGTGTCTTAGGAGGTGGCCAATTGTTCATGGCAGCGATTTTGGCAGGATCCACATGAACCCCTTGTGCTGAGATAATGTGCCCGAGATACTCAACTTCCTTTTGGCCAAAAACACATTTAGACTTTTTGGCATGGAGATGATGATCAGAGAAAAGTTGCATTACAAGAGCCAGATGCTGGAGATGTTCAGCCCATGTTTTACTGTAGATGAGGATATCATCAAAAAATACCAGAATGAATTCCCACAAATAGGGCCTGATGTTGGGAGGAATGCTACCAGGGAGGAGTTGAATACGATGGTCCTCTGGTCGTGAAGGTGGAAGTCCCACTGGTTTAGCAAAAACACCTGTATAGCGATCCAGAATTTGTTGGAGATCCAAAGGAGTAGTGGGGGCCGCTGAAGCTTGCATTTGAAGGGAATGGAGCTGAGCAATGACACCATGGGAACTCTTCTTAAGGATTTTTTCCAGGCGATGTGAACTGATGATGCTGAGAGACCCTGGTTGGAATCCCTTCAATGTGTGTTTGTGTCCATTGGGGGAGAACTGCATCCAAAGTTCAGCAAAATCCCATCATATGGGGCCAAGTGTGCGCAGCCATTGAGCGCCCAAAACCACATCACATCCGCCTAAGGTCAAGGAAAACATGTCAGAGCGGAGGTTATAATCTCCCATAGAGATACGCACATTATGACACTTCCCTTTGCAAGGTAAGGTGCCCCCATTGGCAATCATGACTTCAAAGTTGGAGCAAGGATGGATAAAACAATCAGCTTGTTTGGCGATTCGAGGGTCAATGAAATTATTCGTGCTGCCAGAATCAATGAGTATTGTAAGAGGAAGCTTCTTGAAGTAACCACGTACCCGCATTGTTTGGGGGGCAGTGACGCTAGCTAAAGCATGGAGGGATATCTCGGGTTGGTCATCCTGAGATGGAGGGTCAGTAGGAGGCTCCTGAGTGTCAACCGGAGCATCCATTACATCGGCAACTTCTTCACCAATTTTAGAGGCAGGTGGAGAATCCACATCCAAGAGATAGATATTTTGTTGAACACATCAATGTTCCCGACTGAATTTCTCATCACAATTATAACAAATCCCTTTTTCTCTGCATGCCTGCATCTCTGTTTCAGACAAATGCTTGATTGGAGGTGAGCGAGGAGCTGGTGGAATGGGAGGTCGTTGAGAACCCATATTTCGGAAGGGAACAAAAGAGGATTTGGAGCGCTGTTGGGCTGCCATCTTGTCTTCTGCCAACCTAGCCAACCCCAGGGCTTCCATCATTGTGTTGGGACTGAACATTTTGACCTTAGAGCGAATTGCATCCTTTAGACCACTGATAAAACAACTCCGGTAGAAGTCATCAGGTCATCCTTCAGTGTGATTAGCTAGTTTCTCAAATTCAGTTTGATACTCTTTCACAGTGCCAGTTTGGCGAAGTTTAGTGAGAGCTCCTATGAAGTCATCAAAAGCACTCGGACCAAATCGGTGCAAAAGGAGCTGGCAAAAAGCAGGCCATTTTGGCTCTTCATGAGCCTTGATGTACCAATGATACCATTGAAGAGCTTCCTGTTCCAAATGAAAGGAGGCAAGTGGAACTTGGTGGACATCAAAAGTATTATGAAGGCTGAAATACTGTTCTGTACGATAGATCCATCCAGTCGGATCAGTACCATTGAAGCGCGGAAAATCTAGCTTCGGACCGCGAAAATTGCTGGAAGAAGAGAACCCATTGGTTGATGAAGACTTGGACTGTCGTCTAGTGTTCATAGCTGAATGCTCAAGATGGAGACCGAGTATTTTTTCATCCAGTTCCTGGAGTTTGACTTGGATGGCTGCAAGTGCTTCCTCCATTATTTTTGCTCCTGTGCGGGTGACAACCATAAGCAGGAGATTTTTCAGGAAGGGATCTGCAATGGCGCGGAAGTGATCGGCAACAGGTGGATCTGCAACGGCGCAGAACTGACCGACAACAGTTCTGGACAGAGGAAATCTACAATTGTGCAACTGAAAATAGATATGGACCCTAGGTATGTGCGGCTTCCTATCGGTTCAAGGGATTCACTCGGCCACCAATGCTATCTGACAGCTTGCATATTGGGGCAGTACCTCTCACTCCACGGCTCAGGTAAAACTGATAACCGCTTGGCCACAAACGACAGCTCTTGGTTTACTTCACGGGTGGGAACTAGTCAATCAGGTAGGGGTCGTTGCCCTTTTCGCTGGCAGGTCCTCTCAATGGGCTGGATACTTCAGGGTTCCTGTGGTAATCCTCACAATTATTTTTAGGGCTTATGCCCAAGTACTTCCCACAGTTAAGCGGAGAGGAATTATTCCCAGATCCAAACCTACAACAAAAAAAAAATTGGGCAGAAATTCCACCCAATGTTCAAAAAACCGGATCTATATTGCTCAGAATCACTATTATAGCATGTTTCTGAAACTGGAACAACCACTTTGCTTCTACCCTTCAAATCGGAATAGAAATCTAGGCACTCGGTCAGAAGATTTTCGCGCCGCAATTTTCGCGGCCGTCACCAAAATTCTGAAAAATTGTGGATTTTAAATCCGCGATATCTCCACTTTTAGAACTCCAAATGAGATGATTTTTTTTGAAACTGCGTATTTTTGAAAGAGGAATTCATATATGCAATATGTTTCTTTTGATTTTGTGCAGAAAGTTTCAGAAATTGATCTGAAATTCGCCGCAAAAAAAAAAAAATTTCCCACGTGTGCCAAGGAAAGTGCTCTGATACCAGATGTGAGGACCCTACAGTAAACAAGTAATCAAAACAAACGATATAGCAGTAGAACTCAAGATCATTTTTATATTAATCGCAAGCCACTTTGAGGGGGCAACCTCCTTTGAGAAAGCTCAATACAAAATAACTTCACGGTGCCTTCCTTGGCCTCAACACACACTTATATACTAAAAATAGGCGCCAATACCATGGGTCAAAACCATGGGCCAATATAAACTATGGGCGCCAATACTATGGGTCAAAACCATGGGCCAATATAAACTATGGATCAACAAATACTACCGGTGTCTTACAAAGCATATGCGCCTCACAACAATAACACAAACTATGGACCAACAATTACTATGGGACGAATTACAAAGCATATGCGTCCACAACAATATACTAACATAGTAAAGAGAGGGATTGACATGGGTTCCTAACAGATGAATACTTACCTTAATGCTATTACGATTTTCCTTGACAGAGTATTGACAGATCAATACTCGCCAGTCTCAATGCTCTTATGAATTATGTTAACAGAGTGCCAACAGTCAATACTCACCATAATCCCGAGTATGTCAAATTTGTGCAGTCCCACCCTGGCCATTTCTGAGTGCAGAAATTTGTGTAGTCCCATCCTGGCCATTTCTTATCTGTTAATCCAGCACCAATTTCATCTTCTCAGCCCCTTTTCTAAGGAAGGCTAGTATTTCTGGCCATTCCAATCATGTCTGATTTCTCTTGCATGGTTTCCATTGATGCCATTGCCATGTTTCTTGGCTGAACTGAACCAAACAATGTAAACATTCAATCCAGTAGATCTTGTTCTGTGTGAGATATAATGGCCATACAATGCATGTATCCTTCTTTTTTGTTTTTCTTTTTCCTGTTTATTTCTTTCTTCCATTTTTCTGTACTGGTTGTGATGGCTAGGTTGGCTAGGAAGGGATGGTGTATGGGAAAACAAGGGAAAATAATTAACAAATGAAGAACATATCACTGCAGAATCGATGACAAATATAAACAAAAACAAAAATACTGATTTGTCCAAAATAATAAACTGCCAACCAGCCTATGTTAGGAACAAAGGATATAACTCAAAGCTGCAGAGCACAAAAGCAATTAGCTAAACATCTGACAAAAGCAAGATATATAGTCACACAATGCAAAATAAATCATATTCTACAAATTCTTAAATAATTGACATTGAAGCTCATATTTACCACCACCAACAATCCATGTACATAAGCACTTCAAAGACACTACCAGGCTCAAAGCAAAGATGAAAACCTTGAAGTAGAAAAAATGCCTCTTGCAAAAAACTAAAAGTGCAAAACCAGTCTACATAATCCTAGATTTCATCTGTTCTATAGACCTGTGAAGATGAAGGATTATGGGGGCTGAGAAGGAGAAAGCAAGGTAAACAACCAATACACAAGCAATGACAACCAAGATAGAATATGTGCATCCAACGGGAAACCAAAAGCATACAAAGTGTTGGGATTTGCTAGAGATTAGAGTTTCTTATGTTATAGAATTTATTGAGCCCCAACAACTATTATGCTGAATTCATTGGCTATCTTTTCATATTCTCATTTGTCGTTATTGGACCGTGTGGCAATTGCACTGGTGGAATTAGCAGCTCCCTTAGCCTCCCATAAGGCATGCAGAGGGGAGCATGATAATAGCCACCACACAATATTGTCATTTTGATGAATTCTCAAGGAGGAACCATGCAAGGATCAAGTGCTAGCAATCATGATGTTCAAATTTAAATTCATGTCCATGTAGGCTGTTAAGTCTTCTCTCCTTGCAATCCAAGCAAAATTAACAACTCATTTTATAGCCCACGATGCACATGGATATAAAGGCCACTCATATATAATCTCAGTAGCACTATTCTCACCATTACAATCAAAACAACTTATGTTTTCTCTCAGCAACAAACTCATTCATTGGAAACATTTGTGTTCTCATTGCCTTGCACATCACACCAGTGCCCAACACAATATCATATTTCCATGCCATTATTAAACTTGACATCATAGTTCATATCTGCACTCACAAATGAAACCTATGGGTCCTAAATTTTGGAGCTTAGTTTACACCTATCAAAGCCTAGATCTGCATATACTCAAACTTCTTTAAATTAAGTTTAGAAGGGAAAACAATGTACTCTGTGTTAATTGAAAATAACAGATAGAAGGAAGCTAAATATATATTTGTGCAATATGGAAATTACAAACAGTAATACAAACTATAATAGCAATCACAACTACTCACTATTATTTAGAAAAGAATATTACAACATCTAGTACACAGGTTGCTTAAACTTGCTCTCACTGAAACACACACTAAAATTGTCTCTCAGGATGCTTACTAATGCACCCCTCATTATTTTATTGACTAAGGAAAAGAGTTACCAAATGGGAGATAAATGACTCTGGTGGAGTGCCCCACTTGAACTCATAGATAGATCCCACTATCCAGCAATAAAGCACACCTAGTTTCCTATAGGAATGTGCCTTACTTGACTTGGAGTGAATGCCTAGGTAAGTGGAGAGCAGGGTTTCAAATCTGCTAGTGTGTTAGGTGCATGCTGCTAATCATAGCCACTAGAAATTCCATCCACCACGGTCAAACAAATATGTCCATAAAATATTTGTGACTAGGGTACAATCTGTATGGAAGAGCAAGGCTACCATAGAATGTTTCTATGTTCACTCCAAGGGATGCCATAAACTGTTGCTGATGAAAATTGTTGCCAATAATCCACTTTTTGTTGGTGTGATTATCCAAGGAATTTCTTCGAGCTATTGTTCTGACTTATGGGTATGCTGCTGGTTTTAATTTGCTTAGGAATTTCACCTTCAGGTCAGCCTCAATAAACCCTAAAACGCACTTTATTTGTCTAAGTTTTAATGTCTTATAGATCTTAAAAATGACGGTATAATGTCATGCTACAGGACTCCCATGTTTTCTAGTAGAATGGATCAGTAATGGAAACATTCATTAAATCTATGCAGTTTTGTGAGTTATATCAAGTTCATCTCAAATTTTAGGAAAAACAAGAAAGAGGGGCAAGCACCATAAAGACAAGTTTCAGATAAACATGAACAACCTACAATAGATCCAAGGTGATGTTCAATATCAATATGGACATACAGGATGCTTAGTTTTCACGACACCTTAGACAAAGAAATCAATGCTTTCCACATGAGAGCAAGGGAATGGTATTTGTGGCATTTTCTTGAGCAAGTTAAGATCATTAATGATAACTATATATATCCATGAGTTGCTAAGTTTATGAAGAATATGCCACTTTTCCCTATGATGCTTTAACTTGACTAATATAAATAGTTGAAGATGAAAAAAAGCCGAGGACATCATAGAAGTTGCTAAAGCTTCCCTGGATCAAGACATATATGCCATTCATGTGATAAATATAGAGCAGTTTGCATAGAGGTTATAAAACTTTTTGAGTATTGGAAGAAGCTCAATTCTTATCTTATGTAATACTATAACATATAGGATAATTGGAGACATTTAGGACAATGTTATAAGGTCATTTAATTCTCTTTCATACAGCAAGTAGGCGAGCGATTAACACTCTAAGTGTGGAATTCCTTTAGCACTTTAAACAGGCCAGCAGAGAGGCCACATTAACAATAGTAGTCATAAGTGTTTGTGTGGATTTTTTAGACATTTTTGGAAAATGTCATTGGCAGAATTGTAAGTAGACTTTCTAGCATATCATGTAGAAGATGAAAACTATGTTGGATGCCATTCATGAAGGATTTTGCACAATGTCTTTGCTGAAAATTGGAATTGAGCACTCTCATCGCACCAAAAACATGCACCTCTAGGAAACAAGAAAATATGTTGTAGAATCTATGGAAATAAAAAAATCAAGTTTACAGTTAGTGTATTTTCTGAGTTCTCGAAATATACATACATAGTATAAACTCAAGAGAGAATATGAAATATATGCAGTTGTAATATTTATGGTAGAGACCAGCTATGTGCATTGCTAAAGAGTGAAAGAGAAATAAATATAACAGGTTTATTTACCTTATGGAGAATGGTCCATGTTCCATGGTATTACAAGGATGAGAATATTGATAGCAAGAGCAGGTTCGTACCTCTTCCAATGAGTATATACACCTCAATTATAAAGTACTGCAATATTACAAGGGTGTATCCAACTTTCATGAGTGAATAGTGTGAAGACTAAGTTTATATGGGAGTATTCCCATTTTCATGAGAGAATAGTGGAAGGCCCAGTTTGCATGGGTGTATCCCAATTTGCATGATTAGTGGAAGACCCAGTATGCACAGGAAAATTCCAGTTTGCATGAGAGATGAGAGTCAAAACCTAGTTTGCATGGGAATACCTTACAAGTCGGTGATATGGAATATGGAATATTGCAAGCAGTATCAGAGTTTCCATTAAGATTCTCCGTTCCTCTACTCAAGACAGCATGCACATGCAATCACACCTAGGACACAAATATTTGATTTCAACATTTTCTCTGCTTGGGGTTTATTTGTCAAGGTTAAAGGTGCCTAAAGTGAGACCATTTAGACCTATACAAGTTTCAACCAAGAGTGCAGGAAATTTCATTTTAAATTGTGTTTCCTGAATATATCTATATAGTTTGTAACTCTCTCTCAAACCCTCTTTATCCATTTATCTTGAAATCAGTCTGAAATTGGCATTCCATTATCTTTGTACAAATGGATCTCTTGACAACTTGCAAACAGCAAGATAAAATTTCATGGGGCTTTTCAAGCAAAGGATTAGTGAAGGAACTTGGAATCAATCTTTTCAAAATGTCCCTAGAACTAAAATAAATCAAAACCCTTGGGAGAATGGTTCATGGATTTTTGGCACAGTATCAAAACGCTAGTGTTTATAAGCTGATTGAAGAAATAATAGTATCTTGCACTAGTAGCCAATATTTGACAAAAGAATAAATGTCGTTAAATTGATCTAGCTACCCACTATTGCAGCCCCCCAAATATCATCCGTATGAAAGGTAATAGAAGGATGTGCCAACAAATATACATTTGACTCACAAAGTATAGCTATCAAGATGGAGTTAATAATCAGCTGGATTCATAGCTGGTATGAAAATGTTGTAAAAGGCTTGGACAAATGTAGGTGCAAGTAGCTCTATTGACCAAATGTTATGCCCTTGAGCCCACTCAAGTTATACAACTGTGCAGAAGAAGCATCAAATTTGAAAAACAAATAATGGAAATACAGAAACTGACAATAGAGACGAGTCTAAAGCTTTGGCCAAAGCCAAAAGCACTTCTACACAAGAAGTTCATAGAAATTGAAGGCAATAGCCAATAGATATACAAAATCAGCATAGGAGGTCCACATGTGTTGAAAGGAGAAATAGAAATTATATACATAGAACGCTAACAATTAGAAGCATTAATAACAAGCAGCAGTAGGGATGCAATAAGTAAACATGGGAAAATGAAAATTGCCACAGGCCCTACATTTGTATCCAACTAGATATGCCATTGGGGTTTCTGCTATTGAAAATTTCTATCCAAACAAATGCAACAAAGTCAAGGCCATAGGATCTGAGGATTAGATTACAACTATTTCGCGCTAAAGATAGCTTCATAAATTACAGGAATAAAGGGGTAACCGGATGCTTTAGCTCACTAAAGATTCCCCCAAGATGCTGACAACTCAGATTAGAAATTGAGGACAAATATTACCGTAAAATGGGGTGCATCATCCTCCACACCATCCTTCTTTACTCCTCTAAAATCAACACCTCTTTTCTTGTCATGAAGCTGCACATGGTGATAAAAAAAATTGAGAACTCTTTGAAACAAACCACTAGAGAAAGTTAAGATTTACATGTAGAATCACTGATCTAGTATAGTAAGGGATAACAAGATGTATAATACCTGCACAGAATTGGCAATAAATGCCAGATGATACAAGAGATATCGTACACCAAGAGATTTAAGCCAACGCACTCCTTCATAACCACTGGTTGCACTTCGATTTTGAGGACCTTCTCTATGAGATTATGCTCTATCACCAGGTGTGGATAAGGTTGATATGTCTGGTATGAAAACAACCGTGCCTGTGAATATCACCCTGAAATAGAAAATAGCATGAACTCAATAGCTGCAGACAGAAGAGAGGATTCAACACGGTTAGAACATGGATGGAGTTAAAATGAAGTAAACAATTTCAAACAGTTCATAACTATATGCATTTGTATTAACTATTAAGAGACCATCTTTTTTCTTGGTGTGACCAATATCATCCACTCTCAGAACATGTGACAGATCTATATAAAAAAAAGAGAGCCAAAGAATGGAGGAACATCGCGGAACCTAGCATAATCCCAGTCCCTGGGATAAGCTTTGCCTCCACAGATAATAAGCTTAGGCCTGAAATCCAAGGCTTTCTCCTCCAACTTGTCATACTCAATGAACCCAGTCTCCTGGCTGACCCTGTAAGGAAAACTCTCAAAGTAAATCGATGTTGCAAACCTGTGCCATCCATTTTCAATTGAAGCAGACCCAAATCTTGTGCTGCTCCATACCTAATGGATGAACATCTAGGGCTTGCAAATAAGGGACAAACTAAAACAAATTTACCCAAAGATCCATAAATAGGGGTGAAATACCAAAATTTTAACCTATCTACCATAAATTTGGGCGAATCATCTCCATTTATCCTCCAAAACTGTAAATTTTTGGCGATTTCACCTCCATTACTGAAGAAATCGGGGTTAATGTCACGATTTTCCCATCGACGGGTTGGCTAAATTAGGTTTTATGAATTTTTAGAGTTTAATAGCGCGGGATATTTAGTCAAGGGAAATTAAATATAAAATAAAATATGGGCTAATTTATTAAATTAAGAAAAACCATTTTAATATTAAAAATTCACCCACCTTTTTTTGGGAACCCCTTAAAATTCGCCAATGGGCTATAATTCGCCCCTAAAATTATCCATGTAGGGCATGGTGGCCCATTCCAACCAGAAGGTATACTTGTATTTCCATGTTTTTCCTTGGTAGATTGTAGTTTTCTAACAGTATTTTTTTTGTAGGTTTATTTCTTAACATATTCTTGCAGGTTTCCATTAATTGCTTGCAGGTTTATTGGTTTTCTAACAGTTGTATGATGGGTCTTGGAGCTTAACCCTAACCTTGTGTGCAGAGGGGTTTCATTTTTCTCATTTTTATTTTAGTATATTTTCTTTCTATTCTTTCATTCTCACAGGAACCCTACCCTTCCGTCCTATAGACAGAAGGAAGTTGTTCCTACTTTGTAGATAGGGTGAAAGCCCTACTACAGATTTGGCGACCATACCAGGTCGATCCCACAGGATCCCTGGGTTTTATTTTTGCATTTTAGTTTTATTTTCCCTAGTTTAGTTTTCTTTCAAATCTAGATTAGATCTATCTTTTCCTACATTTCTAGTTACTGCCGAGCCTCCTCAAGGCCAAACTGATCCCATTTGGCCACAATATAGGTTACTGTTGGCTGGATCTGAATCAGGTTCAAAAACATTTCACCTTTTGGAGCAGGTCGCTCTTATTGGGATGAAAGGTATGACCAGGTTTCTCATTTAGGCCCGAAAGGTGAGACCAGGTCACTCATTCAGGCCCAAAAGGTGCGACTTCACCCCAGAAGCCAGACCACTTCTATATGCAGTTTTTGAGCGACCCCGTCACCTGTTTTGGGGAAAATTTGGCAATCCCCTTGCCACATTTGCCCCGAAAAGAGCGATCTGTCTCTTAGATTCAGATTTTTAAAGATTAGAGACTGTTAGTGTGGCTCAGCTACCTCTGTCCATCAAACCTGTGTCTATTTCCTTTCAGTATCTATTCATTTTATTACAGCATGTGTAAATCGATGTTAAATTGAATGGCTAATTGATTAATGAATTTGTTTAAAGCTTCAATCAAGAAATTATTGTAGGTTTCAATTCTTAAGTTGAAATTAACATATTTCCTAGCCCTTCCTCCTCTACCCAGTCATCACCATTTGGGTTATTCTGGGTTAAGACGAAGGGTGAAGCTCGTATATTAATAGGAACTTCACCTGTCATTTTTCTAAAACCACTAAAAATGGGTGACCTGGAAGGTAGAGCGGGTGGAGACCGATGGGGGTTTCACGGCGTTCGCGTCCTCCCTGTTGACCAACCTTACATCTAGAGGGTGACCTGAGGATCTATGGATGGGATTAGTCCCATTGTGTTGAGATCCCAACACCCTTTCCTAGTTGAAGAGAAATACAAGTGTAAGGTAGTCACCTAGTCAGGTTCAGATTCAGATTCAGGTATGGCATGCATTCAAGTTTCTGTTTACAATTTACTGCCGTGTTAAAACAATCTATTCACATTATAAGTTCTGCAAAACAATCTCTGTGGACTGTTCATAAACCATACAAGCAACCAATAAATGTAACAAAAAGATAAAAGACATACACACAAACCATACCACATAAAACAACCAAACTCACTTCATGATGCTGAGCTAGCCATTACAATTTATAATTTACACTAATTCAACAATGTGCAGTCTTTGAGGAAATAATTCCCTGATTGCCTTAACCATGGGAAGTACTTGGGCTCAGCCCAGAAACTCATTGTGAGGAGTACCACGGGAACCCCAATGTAGCTGGCCGCTGAGAGGAATTGCCAAGCAAAATGGGCAACGACCCCCACTGATTGACTAGCACTTCAGGGGTCCAAAAATCATTACCATATTTCACCATTTGACATACAAATCAGACACAATTGATCCCCCACATTCTTCCTCATGCCTGAGAGGCAATCCACCACAGTTCGGGTCCTTGAACCAACACCGTCGAGACCATTCTCAATGACCCTCTACACCATCAGAAGGCCATACAACCTCTGATTCAGACTTAGAATCATACCAATATGAGCCAGAGCTGCATACTGCACCATCTAGCCCCATGGATGGTGCAAACCCGGATCCATTTTCCAGCTTAGTTATTGGTAGTGGACCTATGTCCACACCCCACACCACCACCAACACCTCTGCTGGTGGCCCCAGCATGGTCATGCAAATCGTCATAAGCCAGCTACCATGACCCATATTGGACAGTCAAGTTGTCCCACCTGTAACACATGGGGGCAGTGTGCCTTCCACCCACATTGTCCCACTTGGCATACATGGGGGTAGTGGCCCTTCCACCTACACTGCCCCTCCTATCACACATGGGGGTGGTGGCCCTTCCACTCACATAGTTCCTTTTACCACACTTGGGGGCAGTGGCCCATCCACAATGGTGTCACAAGTACCCCCAGTTATGCAGGTGCATCATGTCCCTGCAAACCATACCACCATTTCTTCCCCATCTCACATCAACCTTGGGTTAAACCAAGTACCCCCAGTTATCCAGGTGCATCATGTCCCTGCAAACCATACCACCATTGCTTCCCCATCTCACATCAACCTTGGGTCAAACCTTCCTTTCATGGCACATCTCAACTTGCTTGACTTGGCTCGATTAACAAATGACCCTATCTTCCATCAAACTTTTTGGCCTCCCATGCCAACCAAACTTCCCTCAGACATTCCCAAGTTTGAAGGGAAGGCAGGGGAGTGCCCCCAAAACCACATCATGTCATTTCACCTATGATGCTCATCAAATAGCATTGTAGATGATTTGATCAGGATCAGACTATTCCAACGCACTCTCATAGGTGCTGCAGCCAAGTGGTACATTGAGCTACCACAAGCCAAGTACCTGGATTTCAACTCCTTGGCTTTCATGTTCCTGCAGTATTTCCAAATCCCCATTAGATACAACAAAGGGGTGGAGATCTTGCTATCTTGCCGCCAGAATACTGTGACCCACATAACCGACCACATCCATGAGTGGCAGTGACGTCGTAGTTTGTGCAAGATCCAACTTGATGATAGGATCTTCCTGGATTGGTTCCTAAAAACTTTGCTACCACCTATAGCAAAGGACGTTGCATCTGAACGTCCCTAATCCAAAGAGGAGGCCATATTGAAAGCCCAGTAGTTCGATTTGATATATGCACAGTCTGGATACCTTTACACTGTCATTCTAGATGCTCCCCATGTAGGCACCTCCTATCGGGATGCACCGGGGGCATCCCATGCCGCAGATGGCACCATAGGTTTTGTCTCCCACCAACTACAGCACCGTTTGACATCACCTACAATACCACCACAACCAAGAAACACCCCTAGTGTTGCCTACCAAAACCAAAATCTGGACTATGCAAGAATGATGTCCCAGTCTAGAGCCATAACTTCTTATGCACAACCTGCGCCACCACAGCAGGCTGAGGCATTATCTTGGCCGACACAACAATACGTGGGAAAAATTCTCACATTTGTGGCACCTACATCCCCCCAATTCTACTATTCACCACCTGTGCAAGCCGCTCAATCCCATGCCCCCACTCTACTAGCACCTTTGGGATAGATGTTTGCATAGTAAAATCGTCCCAACCAGTTAGCCCTCAATAACCAACAAGGGCAAGCCAGAAATAACCAAGCCTGAAACTAAGGCAACAATCAACCACAGGGAGGTGGTCAACAACCAAACCCTCCCAACAATGCCAGGGCAAACCACCCAGCCAAAAATCCTCAATAACCAAATGCACCTAGGCACAATGTTCTATTGCGCACAAATCAGCCATGCAATTTGTGTGAGGTCTACGGGCACCATACACATGAGTTCCCCTTCATGGGTTGCTCCAAGTAGACCATCCACAATGAGGTTCAACATGCTACCAATATGGCGACCCCAGCTCAACCCAACCAAGCACCACCAGGGCCTCCATGCATGATGCTCCAAAATCTGTTGCCCATCCAAGGACTAGTAGCAACTTCACCCGCTCCCCAACCCAATCCCAATGCCTCGGGGGAACCTCCAATGACATAAATAGGTGTTCACCACCTGCCAGCCATGACAACTAAAGAGGTCAATTTACAAACCAGATGAAACCAGTACGAAACCAACACCGAACCCACTAACCCATCAACGACATCCATGTCCAAAACAACCAACACACCTCTTCATTTACCCCCCTTTCCTCCGTGCCCCACCATATGCTGGGTTGCCAACAATGTCATGGCTAGGGAGGTAGTTAACTATAGTATTGTAGATGAATTGGCCCAATCACCTATGGCCATGTCGACTCTTGAAGTACTCAAAACATGCCCAACACAACGGAAATCCTTGCTAGCTGCCCTTGGTGCAGTAGACCCCTCAGACTCCAGATTAATCACATTTGATTTGGATCAAGGAGAACCAAGAATGCCATCGACCATCGCCTTCCAGATCCCGGTGTCAATTTGGAAGTTGGTTGTGCACCGGTGCATCATTGATGAGGGGGCATCCACTTGCATCATGTCAACCTTGGTTTGGCAGAAACTTGGGTCCCCCATCTTGCAGCCGTCCACCACCACATTGTGTGCCTATGATGGCCATCCCACCAGAGCCCTAGGAATCCTCCCACACATCCCCATCTCTTTAGGCGGGAAGACCATCCTAATTGACATAGAAGTCATTAACGCTCAGTTAGACTACAACCTTTTTCTAGGACGTAGCTATATGTATGCGATGTGAGCTGTGGAATCTACTGTCTTCCGCCAAATGATGTTCCCCCACGATGGGAAAATCATGACTATCAACCAATTTACTTACCATGATCCACAAGCTCCAACAGCACCAGCTAACGTTATTCCACCTATTGACACCATAGTTGACGGCACCACCACCCCCATCATCCTAAATGTAGGCCCAGGGTTGTTTGCCGACACCTCTATGATGGCTTCCTTCCCCTTACTATCACCACCATATTTGCCAAGTGATATTGCAGATTTGTGCATGCTCTCATCCAACACTGCTGCACCCAAACATCAACCACATCCGCAGACCCAACTACAACCAAAACACCATCTGCATCCGCAACACCATCAATAGTTGCAACATCATCAGCAGTCATAGCATCATCAGCAACTGCAGCATCATTCCCAGCTGCAGAATTATGTGTAGCCACCACCACAACCTCATCCCCACGTGCAACCATCAAGGAGTTATCTGGGCTCCTCTCTAGTCCACACAATTCTCTTCCTCTTTCCCCCACCTGGTGTCATGAGTAAGCTAGTAATGGCTACCTTAAACTTACCCAATTTCACATTGGGGATTCCCGTGTGGTACCTTGATCCACCCACCCAACTACCAATGCCCCATGTAGTCTTAATACCCGTGCAACCCATTGTAGTTGAATCTCATCCTCCACCCAGCCTGGAAAAACAAACCACCACACCCGCACCCACCCCACCCCACCCCAAAAGGGCCAGGGGAAAAAATGCGAAAGCTACCATTGAACCTCAACAAATCGCGCCTTGCACTGTCTGTGAAGAATAGGGCCATCCAACTCAAAACTACCCTGAGATTCCTATAATCCATGCGCACCTAGATGCCATGGATACAACAGAAAACCTCCCTGTGGTTGAACTCCCAAGTGGGCCAATAGTGAGAAACAAGTCATTGAGAACAAACCATGATTGCGCCCTTTGCGGATTGTATGGACACTATTCTCACCACTGCCAGGACTTGGCCGAGTTTTGGGTTGCCCTTAGCCAAATTCAGAAACATTCCCTTGAATCCAAAGTCACTTCCATTGAGGAGATCCACCCTCTAATTTCTTCCTCTACCACCACAACCATTTACATGATCTCTAGCTCTAGTAGTCTGTCCATCTCCTCGCCCATGGAAGATCCACCTGATCTATCCCGCCACCATTGTCAGGATGATGGAGAGATCTGTAAAACCACCACCAGTTTTACCCCATTTACTTTCAACCATGGTGTGGAATCGGTTCTTCCCATCAAAGGCCAGATTTCATCACCCCGCCTTGCCAATGACCTTTGTCTCGGCAAGGGGGCACATCTCTTCACTAACTCAAATGGTTGACTCTTGAATAATCCCCGCAATGGGCTCCACCTCAAGAGATCCCATACTTGATACCACCACCATGAGTCACTTATAGTGTAGATTTTGTTTTTTGTTTTGCATCATTTTTACCACAAATCAGAGACCCCCATTCAGGGGCAGCACCATTAGCTACCAATCCAAAGTCACCCGGAACCTGTTCGAGACACCTCTCACACCTCCGGGCTCAAATTTCATCCTCTACCCCCCAATGAGACCATTGTCTCATGTTTAACAAGTAATTTTTGGGACCATTTCCCTGTAGTAGGGCTTTCATCCTAGCTACAGAGCTAGAATGGCTTCCTTCCATCTATAGGACAGAAGGGTAGGGTTCCTATGAGAATGAAAGAACATAAAGAAAATAGACTGAAACAAAAATGAGAAAAATGAAACCCCTCTGCACACAAGGTTAGTTTTAAGCTCCAAGACCCTGCATACAATTGTTAGAAAACCAATAAACCTACAAGCAATCAATGGAAACCTACAAGAATATGTTGAGAAATAAACCTACAAAAAAAATAATGTTAGAAAACTACAATCTACCAAGGAAAAACATTGAAATACAAGTATACCTTCTGGTTGGAATGGGCCACCATGCCATAGCTTGGGATAGCGCCTCAATTAGGAATGGGGAGCTATGGCTCAATGGAGGAATGGAGGAGAGGGAGGGTGAATGGCTTGAGAGGAAAATGGTCTCAAGGCACTCACACGAGTAGCATAATTATAGGGAGTGAACGAGTGAGTTGAGAGTGACCCCACCCTTCTATTTATACTTTTTATCAATATTTTTAGGGTTTTAAGCCCCTAGTTGGGGATTTATCCCCTTTTTTGTGCTTTTAGCCCCTTTCTCTCAATCTTTAACTCTTTTGGGGTTTTAAGCTCCTTTGAGGTGTTTTAGCCCCTTTTTGGAGGCTTTATCCCCTATGAGAGCTATTTTGGCTCTTTTTAGGGTTTTTAAGCCCTTTTTCATATTTTTAAGCCTTCTTGAGGGTGTGGGGGTCAAATGGGGTCAAATGTGGGTCGCACATAGATGTATTTAGGTGGTCTAGGTAATGTAGAGCTCATTGTGGTACTTTTTGGGTTAACATGCCTTTTAAGAAAAAACTGAGAAGGATAAGCCCCAAGCTGTTTCCCCTGGTGGAAAGGAGATCAAGAAGGTATTTGAGGCCAAAATAATTATTGCACTCATATTCACATAGTAATAGTGGGTGGCAAATATGGTCCTAGTTAAAAAGAAGAATGGGGAGATAAGGATATGCATTGACTTTATGAACTTAAACATAGTGCCTTTGAAGGATCATTACCCCCTTCCTAAAATGGACCACATCTTGCAGAGGGTAGTGGGTTCCCAAAGTATCTCCACCTTGGATGGATTCTCAGGCTATAATCATATCATGGTGCACCCAGAAGACCAAGAGAAGAAATCTTTCACCACACCCTGGGGCACTTTCATGTATGCAAAAATGTCATTCGAACTCATGAATGTAGGGGAAACCTTCCAGCGGGCCATGGACATAGCTTTCATAGAAGGAAATGATAAGATATTGGTTATCTATTTAGTTGACATCACTATATTTTCATAGTCCAATGAGGAGGACGTTGCACACCCGCTGAGAATGTTCAAAAAGTGTAGTAAATTTGGCATCTCTCTGAATCCAAAGAGTCATTATTTTCCATGAAAGAAGGTAATCTATTGGGGCACATAATTTCTCAGGAAGGAACCAATATAGATCCAAAGAGGGTTGAGGCAATTCATAAAATTGAGCTCCCTCGGAATAAATTTGAGGTTCAATTCTTTTTGGGGAAGGTAAATTTTCTGACAAGATTCATTAATTCCTTTTTCGTAATAGTGATATATATTACTAACATGATGGGAAAGAAAAAAGAGATCAAGTGAACACCTGAAGCAAAACAGTTCTTTGAGGATATCAAGAAGGCTATCTCTGAATCACCTGTACTTGCAAGCCCCGATTTCTCTAAATATTTCCTCATATTCTCATTTTCCTCAGAGCACACAGTGGTAGGGGTATTGCTACATAAGAATCATGAGGGACACAAGAATCCCATTTCTTTTTACAGCAAAACCCTGAGAGATGCTCCTATAAAATACAAAATCCTAGATAAGCAGGCTTATGCTATGGTGTAGGACTTAAAGGAGTTCCAAGTGTACATCATGTACTCTCACATTATTGCACATGTTCCCACCTGTGTTGTGAAGGATATCCTAACCCAACCAGATCCTTAGGGTAGAAGGGGGAAAATGATACCAATCCTTCTTGAATACAACTTGGAGATCAATCCCACAAAACTGATTAAAATCCAAGGACTATCTAATCTCATGGCACAATCTAACTATGATTATCTGAGCCTACACATCCAGATTCCCTAGTAGTTGAGCATTTCCTATCATCCCCATGGTACACTGACATCATCTTTGTGTTACAACATCTGTAAGATCCACAAGGCATGGATAGAACAAGGGCCATGTTTTTGAAGTAGAAAGAAGCAAGGTTTTACATCTTAGATGGAAAATTGTATTGGAAAGAACAAGAAGGAGTGATTCTGAACTATGTAAATGAGTAGGAGGAAAAGAAACTCATTGAAGAATTCCATGCAGGAGAATGTGGAGGTCATCACTATTGGAATGCCACTGTGAAAAAGATCATGAGGGATGGATTTTAATGGCCTACTATATTTTTTGACACCCACAAGGAGGTATATTCCTACCATAAGTGTCATATTTTTGAGGGAAGAAGGAAGTTGTTGCCATTTCCTTTGAAACCCATACAGGTTTAAGCCCCATTCCAGCAATGGGGGATAGATTTCATTGGAGAAATAAATCCATCTTCCTCAAGGCATCACAAGTGGATACCCACTGCTAGATATTACTTCACTAAGTGGATTGAGGCCATCCCAACTAGGTAGGCCACTGAGACAGTGATTATGCAATTTATGGAGGAGGATATATTGTCAATATTTGGGGTTCCCAGGAATATAATCACTAATAATGTTGCAGAATTAAAGTAAAAAAATATGGCTGCATTTTGATTCAAGTATCACAAATAGCTGGGGAATTCTACAACCTACTATCCACGGGGAAATGGGTTGGCGAAATCTTCAAATAAGATCCTGATGAGAATCATCAAAAAAATGATACAGGATAACAAGAAGGTTTGACACAAAATTGACTCATGCTTTGTGAGTTGACAGAATCAGTGTAAAGAAATCCATTGTCACCTCACCATTCCAGCTGGTTTATGGTTTTGAGGCATTTTTTCCTAGTTCCATGATATTTCCAGTGATGAAATTTATACAGGAAGAAGAAAGTGAAATGCATCCAACTCAGAGGAGAATGTATCAATTGATTGAACTACATCAACAGAGGGAGCAGTAGTTTTACAAAACTAAAAAATTTCAGGAAAAAATGAAATAGATCTTTGACAGGAGGACAAATACTAATGATTTCCATATGGGGGATGTAGTTTTTCTATGGGATGCACCACATGAAGAGAAATGGAAGCATGGTAAGTTTGATCACCTATGGAAGGGCCCTTACAATATTTCATCTTTCAGAGGAAATAATGCCTACATATTGGAAGAGATGGAGGGTGGGCTGGTATCTGTAGCTCTTGTAAATGGGAGGGTCCTCAAGCACTATTTTTTGTTGCGTAAGTTTAGTTCCATGTCATTGTATATACTGTTTATTTTTAACATTGCATGTATGGATATTTCTATGACATACTTAAATCCCGAGGTGAAGGAAGTAAGGTCCCTAAGAGGAGCTGTCATTTGGTTTTTCTTTTTAGGAAAATTTGAAGTTACATGCACTATAACAAATTTTGAGGGTTTCAGTAAAGCTTGGGACCAAACCAATGGATCAGGAACTTAGTATATAGAGTTATTTTCTACCTCACAGGGAGGATGACATCCCCTATTTGGAGCTACTATTAGCACCTGTGCTAAATTTTGAATATTTTTACAGATGTGTTAGCACTATTTTGTGCTAAGTAGTCGGCAAGGGATTAGGCCAGTGAAAGGAGGAATAAGGTCTTAAAATTTATTATCATAGGACCTTGAAGGATGTTAATAAGGTTCTATAGGTATTTTGAGGGGTCATTTATAGGATGGAAATGCAAAGTAATTGAGAAAATTTATAAATTTAAACCTTGCATATGTGTGTAAGTGAAAAAAATTGTTTCAACTTATATAGTGACAAGGATGAAGGGTTTAAATGCATAAGCAGAAAAGATAAATGGTTGTTAATAATTCTGCTAAGGTAAGATGTACAGGCCTACAGAATTTTGATAAGGGCGGAGATGGGTTGAGTTACAGAAAAAATTATCCATTGAATGAACATATGAGGATAGATCTACGGTCTTGAAAATTTCCGTTGTTTCAACATGCAAGGAGGAATAAAATTCTCGAATTAGAAAAATAGTTGGGAGCTCACACATTTCAATGGTGGTGATAAAGGATCAAGATATATCAATGAAAGATGTGAATTCCTCTGAGCTAACATGCTCGTGGAAATTAACTTTTCCAATTTGTGGAATTGCTTAAAGGGGTTGCATGTTCTAACATAGGGAATCTAATTGAGAATGAATCTGTGACATAGAGCGATTCTGTTGATCCAACATGCATGAACATACAAAATATTTGCCTTTGCAAAATCTGGTATGAGCATCATATTGCAAGGGTTGAGATATAATAAGGATAAATATCTATGGTTGATGTGGATTTTGCAGCCGAAACATGCATGCGAGATAAGATGTTTCGGGGCTGTGAAATCTTGTTAGACCTGCCTATTCTAATGACCATTATCTTGAGTAGGACAGATCTATGGTGGATATGCATTTCATAGCTGAAACATGCACGGGGGATAAAATAGTTCAGGGTTGAGAAATATTGTAGACCTCGCACTTTGGACGGAGGAGATCGTCGCATAGTTTTTATCTATGGCTCAAATTGATTTCACAATGGAAATAAGCAGGAATTTTATTAGGATATCATATTGCGAAATTATGTGGGAGTTGCATTGATTGATTGGTAATATTTATTGAAGATTCATATCTATGGCCATAGATGATTTTTCAAGGAAAAGGTGTGAGGAGGAAGAAGATAAGTTTATGTGCAAAATGGAGATAAAACGTGGATAGAATCAATGGTGCAGATTTCATGTGGGAGAGATCTAGGGTTCAGAATCATTTTGCAAGGGATACATGCTCAGTCTAAAGATGGAAACAAATTGCGAAATTGGTTAAAGGAAAAATAAGATCAACAATGTAGAAAGGACCTGTTGAGGCCTTGAAAATCGCAGGTAACAACAGTTAGGGATTCTCCCCAATAAACATTACCAACTAGCTCGTTACTATTTGGTATGGGGAATCCGTCCAGTTTACGGTCCAACTACCGTAGGTCAAGTAACAAATTAAAAGGTTTTACTGGTTACGGCCCGGTCCACTGTATATATTTTTAGTTTTTTGTGTTTAAGTATGATGTGCAAGTGGCTATCTAAAAATGCAGATTGATAGAGATAACGAGGAGTGTCACAATGTGATGTGCAGGTTCTTACCCCTCATCTTAACTCTCTCTCATCTAAATCACACACAGCAAGAAACTAAATTTTAACTAACTAACCTATCCCTAGGGAGCAAAATTATTAGTTATCAATGAGTAATGTATTTCTGTGCATGCATTAAGAAAAATTACAGATAGCTGTTATTTATTTCATAACACATGAACATTAATAGAAATATGAACAACAAGATAGCTTATTGTTTATGACAACCTTCATTACTCATAGTGGAAATTTCACAGAATAAACTGGAGTGCATTCATAACATGGAAATAAAATCACTGAGTTAGAACGATCTCATAGTTAATGGAAGTAAGCTGAAAACGAAATAGTTCACATTCAACCGATCCATAGCGAAAACATTTGAAACATTCCACCAAGATTTCTCCAGTAGGAAACTTGTAATTCTTTATTGCGAAAGGAAATAGTTCTTCTTACAATATAATTTCACAAATGATCTTGGAAAAACTCCCTCTTACATCTAAACTCTCCTATATTTATTCAAAAAAAGCAAAACCTTTGGGTTTCCCCTCGATGACGTTTGGGCTTCCTCAACCTTTCAGTTCCAAAATTTTGTCTTGTAGTATGTGCCAATAATTTATACAATATGTTACATTTTAAATTAAAATTTATGATCACTTTATGAAGAGGGACCAGCTTGGTCGCTGATGAATTTTTTCCAAGCCTGGGCCTCTGTTGCTATCGATCTACTCAGTAATCTGTTGGTATTTTTGAGATACTGTTAATCTTAGACCCTCGCTTTTTTCTTCTCTTTTCTTTATCTCTGCTTCTCCCTTGCTGCTTCTTCATTCTTCAGCCAACTCTCTGTCATAAACATAGCATGTTCTTAGGCCATTAAGCTTTTACCAAAATAACAAAAAATGTATCAAGTTATTTACCTCCTCCATATGCATTCTGTAAACATAAACTATACACAATATTAATGCATGAAAAGAAAAACGACAAGGAAAAGAAAATCCTGCAAATTTGTGTCTTAAAACCGTCTAAGTCCACTATTTGTAATCAAAATCACAACCCTGATAGAACAAACTCCTCATGAACCACATTGCCGCTACACTAGACTCTGTACTGTGCTCTTCATCATGGAAAAAAACCCTAACTGGACCAAAATGCGTATATAATCCCCTGGTGAAAAATACGGCGGGGAAAAGAAACCCCTATTGACGGTCGACAGCTCTGAATATCAGGAAAAAAGTCTGATAGGAAGCCGCAATGGTGGGAAACAAACCAATTGAAGGTCTCGTGAAACGTAAAACCATCGATGATTGGAAGGACTAGCAGTCGGGTGGATAGTTCACTAGGAAGCCGCAACTGCGGGAGACAAACAGACTACGAGCTCCGCGGATCATAAAACCATCGGTGATAGAAAGCTCTAAGCACTATGCATTGGCGACTCAAACCTCAACACTTCTGTAGTGTCGACGATCCTGAGCACTAAACGTCATCGATAGTTATGGGTCGGCGATCAGAATTACTAACCACTAATCCATCAGACATATAGTTTGATCGACAGCCGCAACGATGGACTCACAAACAACTATGGTTCTATGACAAAGTACAATCTGTCGACGATCGAAAGGACTAGATGTTATAGGTCAGAACTTTAAATCTGAACGCCTCCACAGTGTCGGCAATGCAAAGGACAAAACCTCTGATCAAAGTAAAAAAGCGTTCCAACAGTGATAAATAAAATCACCAACAGTCAAAATAAAAAGTTTAAACAATGAAATGAAAAGGAGATAAAACACGCATTGGCGAGAAACGAGACTGTCCATCGGTACGATCACTGCTTGCCATCTAAAACGTCAGCGGTATAAAGGAATAATTCCCCAACTCCTTCATCAAATGACTTTTGACAGTGATAAAATCATCGAGAAAGCAAACATTAAGATTTTCAAATAAAACAAAAACTTCACAGCTGGGCGACAGTAATACTAGATCGTTTAACCTCTGAAACAGTGGAAAAATAGTTAACTAATCACCCGACTTCCCAAAGTCAATTTTAAGTGAAAACCTGGACTTCCAAGATAGATTTAAAGAAATCAAACAAACCTAGGCTAGATAAAATCAAAAGGGGGGTCCAAAATTTTACAAATTTGGGAAAAAAGGTTGCAGCTGCAAGAATTGGCGACTACCTGGTGAACACAGATCTCTGGACAATTTCTTCTTTAAGTAACAGACTGTTTTGATAATACCAACATGCTGCATTCTTCTAGATGTCTGGATTTCCCAAATGGAAGATGTATGTACTTTTAATCATTGATGATAGTCCAATTTAGGGAAAATGGAAACCAAGATTTCAAAGTCCAGATAACTCTTTTGAGGCCAAGGATATATGTTTCATTTTTTACCTCTGTCTTCGGGTAGCTCCCAACTTGGACACCACAGGATTGTAACATATGGTAAACAGAAATATTCGTTTGTTCCTCATTCCCATGCCATTTTGCACTTTTGTGCTTTTGGACTTTTTGTCCTTTTTGAGCCCTCCTGCATGCCTTCTTTCTGAATTTTTATTTAGGCTCCTCTATCCATAGTGTCCTTTTGTGTGAGAGATGTATTTTTTTTTTTAGCTCACGGACGGAGAAGAACTTTGGAAATCTTGTACTAATATGGTTCAGTACTTTGTTTTGATACATATTTCTTTCTTAGGAGATTTTGACTCTTATTTGTCTTTTGGATTTCAATTCTTGGCATGGGATTTTTTAAGTATAATATACTGTTTAGCATGCTTCCTCTCCATGGGTCTTTTGCTGTCACCCCCTAAGACATTTTTAATGTGAAATGAGTGGAGCCTCGAAATAGTATTACAGACCTTTTGATCTTGAGTTATTTTACAAGGATTAAGTAGGACTTCAATGTGTTCATAGCCATTTAGGAAAACTGCTAAACTACAAGAAGTTCTTTCAAATAAATCAATAGTACACAGTATCATAATCAAAGATTTTAGTTAATCCAGAATTCTGATGAAGTCCATGTAACCAAAAGTTTTGCTTCTTTATTGAAATCAATTAAACCCTAACTAAACAAACAAAAATCAACAAATCAAAAATAAAATAAAACAAACCAATCAGTTTATTTATGTACAAGATAACCAAGAAATAAAATCAAGAAAAATAAAGTTTGAGAACTAAACCATTAACTGGTAAGTTCTCTTCCCACCCCTGTAAATCTAGCAACTTGTGAGTTGAGGGGCTAAGATTTATTGCAATTTGAAAAGGCCTACCCATTATCTATTTCTACCGAACTTGAATTAAAAACTACATCTAAAACTAAATCTACTATTTAACAGTCAATCTCATCAGCCCATGAAAATTGAAGGAGATTGGGCTGGGTTTCTGGTGTACTGCTGGCTTCTTCAACTAGGTAATTTCCTAGTTCCAATTCAATGAAGTAATTTCCCAACACAAAATTCACTGGTTCATTTTTTCCCTCCAACTGAGTAACGTTGTACTTCATGTGAGGCTCTCTTAATATTTTTATCGGATTAGCACTTCCCTTATGAGGCAACCACATATGTGACCAATCTGATGCGAAGTATCCATCTAGCCTTGCTGACTAGTATCGAATCAAAACAAGTCCATAAACATCAGGTATGTCTGCTACTACAATATCAATGTATTGACATACCTTCTCATTTGCAGATAAGCGAATTAGATCATCTTCCATTTCTCCTATTACTTTCACAGTTGTCCTGTCTAATTGAATAACCTATCAAGTGGATGTTTTAGGCTGTCCATTAATTCTCTTGCAGACTAAAAGTGGCATAACATTGATTGATGCCCCTAAGTCTGCTAAAAAGTTGTGCACATTATAGTTGAAAATCTCAAAAGTTAGGAGAAATGGTGGGGTTTTAAACTTAGACTTACCTCCCACACTTGCTTCAACAACTTCTTCTTCAGGTTGGTTGTCAGTAGGAATCTCTTCTTCTGGTACTTCAACTACTTTTAACAATATTTATTTATGCTAAGGTACATTATACATTTCAAATAATGAGATATTTTCCTTAGCCTTTTTAATATCTTCCACAATATCATACCCTATCTTAGGTGCTTTGAGATTTTTCTTGACATTATCAACCTTGTCTTCAATAGGCTTAAAGGGCATGTTAATTTTATTTAGGTCTTGACTTGAGATGGTAAATTTAGGTATTTTAACATTTGTAGTGTTCTTCTGTATCTTCTTCATATTTTCCTGAAGTTTCTTAATCTTCGAAAGTATTGAATTGTCTTCTTTTAACAAACCCTAATTTCGTGTTGTCACATTGGTTTTTGATGTTTCCTCTTGTTTCAGAGAACCATCCTATTCTATATCAAACAATGAGACACAGTCCCATAAAACCAGAGTATCCTCCTCTTGTTTTTCTATGGATTGATTGTCCTTTTCTTCCTCCTTATCAGTTTCTATTAATTTGGAGTCCAATAACTGATTCATTACCAACGTCATAGAATTGATCCATTGTGGGCAGTTCTTTTTAGAATGAGACTGTTGATGAAAGGTACAAAAATTATCCATGCCTACATTAGTTAAATTCATTGCTGCAGGACTGTGTGGAGTTTTAGGTTGATTGTCATCCTCCCACTTTTTATAGTAAGGCTTATATGATTTGTGAGCCTCTCTTTCCCTCTCTAAATCTATCACTCTATTGGATAACTTTTGCATCATCTTCAACATCCCTTCAAAATCCCGTGACTGCTCATCCTTAGGCTTAGTCAGTAATAGAGGTTTTTTGCTTCCAAAAGTATTTTCTCCTGACTCCTCAGGATAATTTTCTATGCTTTCCAACTCAGCCTCTACCTTCTCAGATTCCTCATAAGTTTCTGCTAATGTAGGTCTCACTGATCTCTTGGAAAACATGGCTAGATCAGGCCCAAGGGCTTAGGTATAGTATTATATCAGAGCATTTTCAGATGGCTTATTTAATTCAGTAAAATTGTTTAGGTAAGCAGCAAATCTTTGAGTAAAATCATGTACTTTTTCTTTTCTTTCTTTCTTTAGAGCACATAACCCCTTCATCAAGGCTACGTGAGTTTTATGAACTGCATATTTACTTCTAAACATTCTCTCAAATGTGTTCCAATCAGTGATTGAATTTACAGGAAGTGCAAAATACCATGAGGATGCTTTTCCTTTCAGAGTGTGGGGAAACAATATACACACTACATCTTCATGATCCCCAGCTCGTAATCCTTCTATAGCTAGGTAAATACTTTGTAAATGATCATCTACCAAAAATCCTTCACCTGGTTCAAACTTGAGTAACATCTTATGAAAATCTTGAGGTAAATCATGCAAGGGAGGTGTCAAATTTAAAGGTGACCTAGCTCTCTAAGCAGGCAGTGGAGGTGGTTGGTTTGCATTTACATCAGCCATGATTTTGAGTGGAGAATGAGGTGGTGAATGAATAGGGGTATGAACAGGTGAACAGTAAGGTGAATCTGGACCCAATTTATTCAAAGGTTGGTCAACTTCCTGTAGGGATGCTTGTACCAGTTCTTCAAGGTCTTCTACCAACACTGAATCTTCTAATTTAGGGCGATCTTTCTTATGATATTCTCTTCTAGGTAAGACAGAAATGATAGGTAATCTTCCAATATTTTTTGCATATTCCCTAGTGATTCTTCTTAAATCATCAACCACTTCGTTATCTATAGGATACAGATACCCTTTCTCTTTATCTTCAAGAGTGGATGTGTGAAACAAACAACTTTTAGAACTGTCACTGGTGTAGTAATTTCGAGGAAATGAGTTTCCTCAGCCAGCCATGCATTGGTGGCCCTCCTTCTAGCACCAAAAACTATTGAGGCCTTGAAAATTGCAGGTAACAATAGTTAGGGATTATCCCCAACAAATGTTCCCAACTAGCCCGTTACTATTTTTTATGGGGAATCCGTCCAGTTTACGGTCTGACTACCGTAGGTCAAGTAACAAATTAAAAGGTTTTACCGGTTATGGCCCAGTCCACTGTATATATTTTTAGTTTTCTATGTTTAAGTATGATGTGTAAGTGCCTATCTAAAAATGCACATTGATAGAGATAACGAGGAGTGTCACAATGTGATGTGCAGGTTCTTACCTCTCATCTTAACTCTCTCGCATATAAATCACACATAGCAAGAAAATAAATTTTAACTAACTAACCTATCCCTAGGGAGCAAAATTATCAATTATCAATGAGTAATGTATTTCTGCGCATGCATTAAGAAAAATTACAGATAACTGTTATTTATTTCAGAGCACATGAACATTAATAGAAATATGAACAACAGGATAGCTTATTGTTTATGACAACCTTCATTACTCACAGTGGAAATTTCACAGAATAAATTGGAGTGCATTCACAACATGGAAAGAAAATCACTGAGTTAGAACGATCTCACACTTAATGGAAGCAAGCTGAAAACGAAATAGTTCACATTCAACCGATCCATAGCGAAAACATTTGAAACATTCCACCAAGATTTCTCCAGCAGGAAACTTGTAATTCTTTATTGCGAAAGGAAATAGTTCTTCTTACAATATACTTTCACAAATGATCTAGGAAAAAGTCCCTCTTACATCTAAACTCTCCTATATTTATACAAAAAAAGCAAAACCTTTGGGCTGCCCCTTAATGACCTTTGGGCTTCCTCAACCTTTCAGTTCCAAAATTTTGTCTTGTAGTATGTGCCCATAATTTATACAATATGTTACATTTTAAATTAAAATTTAAGAGCATTTTATGAAGAGGGACCAGCTTGGTCGTTGATGAACTTTTTCCAAGCCTGGGCCTCTACTGCTATCGATATTCTTAGTAATCTTTTGGTATTTTTGAGATATTGTTAATCTTAGACCCTCTGTTTCTTCTTCTCATTTCTTTATCTCTGCTTCTCCCTTGCTGCTTCTTCATTCTTCAACCAACTCTCTGTCATAAACATAGCATGTTCTTATGCCATTAAGCTTTTACCAAAATAACAAAAAATGTATCAAGCTATTTACCCCCTCCATATGCATTCCTTAAAAATAAAATATACACAGTATTAATGCATGAAAAGAAAAACGACAAGGCAAAGAAAATCCTACAAATTTGTGTCTTAAAACCCTCTAACTCCACTGTCTGTAATCTGAAATCACAACCCCGATAGAACATAATCCTCATGAACCACATTGCCACTACACTAGACTCTGTAATGTGCTCTTCATCGTGGAAAAAAATCCTAACTAGAACAAAACACGTATATAATCCCTTGGTGAAAAAGGCGGCAGGAAAAAAACCCCTATCGATGATCGACAGCTCTAAACATCGAGAGAAAAGTATGACAGGCAGCCGCAATGGCGGGAAGCAAACTAACTGCAGGTCCCATGAAACATAAAACCATCAATGATAAGAAGGACTAGCAGTCGGGTGGATAGTTCACTAGGCATCTACAACGGTGGGAGACAAATAGACTACGAGCTCCGCATATCATAAAACCGTTGGCAATCGAAAGCTCTAAGCACTATGCGTCAATGACTCAAACCTCAACACTTTCGTAGTGTCGGCGATCCTGAGCATAAACGCCGTCGATAGTTATGTGTCGGCAATCGGAACTACTAACCACTAATGCGTCAGACATATAGTTTGATTGACAGCCGCAATGACGAACTCACAAACAATTATGGTTTCGTGACAAAGTACAATCCATCGGCAATCGAAAGGACTAAATGCTACAGGTCGGAACTTTAAATCTGAACGCCTCCGTAGTGTTGGCAATGCAAAGGACCACCTCCGATCAAAGTCAAAAAACTTTCTGACAGTGATAAACAAAATCGTCGACAGTCAAAATAAAAAGTTTAAACAATGAAACGAAAAGGAGATAAAAAATGCATTGGCGAGAAATGAGACTGTCCATCGGGAGGATCACTGCTTGCCATCCGAAATGTTGGTGGTATAAAGGACCAATTCCTTGACTCCTTCATCAAACGAATTCCAACAACGATAAAATCATCGGGAAAGCAAACGTTAAGCTTTTCAAATAAAACAAAAACTTCACGGTTGGGCGACAGTAATACTAGATTGTTTAACCTCCGAAACAATGGAAAAATAGTTAACTAATCACCTGACTTCCCAAAGTAAATTTTAAGTGGAAAAATAGACTTCCAAGATAGCTTTAAAGAAATCAAACAAACTTGGGCTAGATAAAATCAAAAGGAGGGTCCAAATTTTTACAAATTTGGGAAAAAAGGTTGCAGCTGCAACAGGACCATAACTAGAGCAACAGTTACATTTTATTTTCAGATGGTGAGTTACATGAAGGATAAATGAAGGTAACAGGGTCTCGGAGGAAAATGGTGGATTAAGTGGGTGAGAGGATTGACTGTGCAAAATGATTCAGTCAGAATGGGATCCTGAGAATGGTTTTTAATTTATAATAGGCAATAAAGGCTACTCCACTCCTGCGGTAAAGAAACAATTCGGGATGAGTCATCTTGAAACCGTTGGAGGCACTTTGAAACATCATTTTCGATCAAGCAAGCCCACGTCCCAGACACCGCATTGCCATTTTTAATCAATCAAAGATGTTATTCTATATTTCTTGTTTTATGTATAAATCATGGTGAATGTGCCACCTCAAAGTTAGTAGGATTTTCAATGATGATTCAGGATTGATTCCCTATTTTTGTAACTGAATTTGGCTCTGTTTTAAGGCTGGTATCGGGAACCAATGACACTATAAATGTAACCTCAATAGAGGAAGAAAGGGTTGGAACTTTCTTTCAGAAGCCTTCTGTGCTTGGGGTTTTGTAGCTCTGTCATTTTCTTGGAAGTATTAATGGAAAGTATTTCTTATTTTTTTGAGATTCATCAAGTTGTTTCCTGTTCAGTTTTGTTTCCTTGTATTTCAAATTTCCATGTATGTGGATTGGTTCCAATACATTTCTAGATTGTATGTAAGGAATTCAGCCTTGTTAGATTCTCCTTATATCAAAATTTGCATTTGTTATGTGTGTATGATGACTTTAATAGAATTATTCCATTGGTATATTCTTTGTTATAGTTATTATCCTTTGTCATTTTTTTACTAAAGGTGTTCTAAGAGATTCATCCATCGATAGGTGCCTCTTGTTTCATTGGGATTCCTCTCATTTCTATCTGTTGTCTATTAAATATATTTTGATTGAATATAACAACCATGTTGCCTCATATTACATCAGAGAATCAACACTCATTACTGCTATAATCCCCTTGAATATTTTGAGGCTATGAATCCATTTCCCAATGGTACTTCTTGTTTTTCTGTTTTACCATCTTTAAAATTACAAATATCTTGTTCTTATCAGATATCTAGCCTTCTGACCACTTACTTAAAGCCATATGTATATGTGAATGAGTTTGTGACATAGAGAGAGCCCTCTTTGACTATATAGGCTAGAATACAGTCTAAATATTGGTTTGAAATGGTTACCCCATTTATCTCCTACCACAACCATAGGAAAACTATTGGGTGATAACAAGTCCCAACATCTTGGACGACCCTTCCTTTCAGAATTACGAGATCGAGTCGAATTAGAAAATTTAAGACAATCATTCCTTTCATAATTACAGGGTCAAGTCTAAGGATAAATAGTCCCAAAATTTTGTATGATCTTTCATTTCAGAATTACATAAGCAAGTCCACTCACAACATTTAATATGATCCTTCCTTTCAAAATTATGGGATCAAGTCTAATGATGATTAGTCTCGACATATTGGATGATCCTTCCTTTCAGAATTATGGGATCAAGTCCATCCACATCAACATTTAAGATGATCCTTCCTTTCAAAATTACGAGATCAAGTCTAAATATGATCAATCCCATCATCTACATCTTTGACAATCCTTCCTTTTGGAATTATGGGATCAAGTCCATCAACATATTTAGATGATCCTTCCTTTCAGAATTGTGGGATTAATTCTAACACGATCAACATTTAAGATGATCCTTCCTTTCAAAATTATGGGATCAAGTATAAGCATGATCAATCCCAGCTAATTTATCTACTGTGATCAGGATATCATAGTATCAACAATAATACTCCTCCCATTTTAGAGGGAAGTCCTTACAAAAAACATGAATATTGTCTTAGAAGTGTTGAAACTTCACATGATATAGAGTCTTAGTCAACACATCTACATCCTGCTCATCTGTGCTCGCATATTGGATCTTTTTAGAGGCCTTATGCACCATGTAACAAATGAAAAAGTACCATATTTCTATGTGCTTCATCTTACAATGAAAGATAAGGTTCTATGTCATATTTATACATCTTTGGTTATCACATATAATCATGATAGAATCCATGTCCATATTGAATAGATATGATAAATAATTTTGAATCCATATGGATTCACAATTGGTGGAACAAGCTACAATATATTCCACTTTTGTAGTGCTGAGAGGAACACTGGACTGCCTCCTCCTTAGCCATGATATCATGGCTTACCACAGACTGAAACATCGTCCTGAAGTGGTCTTTCTATCTGAGACACTTCCTTCCTAATTTGAATATGTATAACCATATAGTATGAAGTGATAATCTCTAGTTTTACATGCTTTGCAACTACCAGGTGAACATGTCTAGGCTCAACCATATACTGACTCAAAGTTTTCATAGAAAAGCATATATCTGGTCAAGTATTCATCATATACATCAATGAACCAATCACTTGTCTAAATAATTTCATGTCGACTAATTTTGATGAATCATCAGCCAAAAAATTCAAGTGTGTATCCATGGGTGTGGCCATGGATTTACATTCCAACATGTCAAACCTTTTCAATATTTCCATTGCATACTTCCCTTGTTTAAGGAATATTCCTTCTAGGCTCTATCATACTTCAAGACCTATAAAATAATGCATCAAGACAAGGTATTTCATCTCGAATTCTGTAGTGAGATTATTCTTACACTCTAATATTTTCTTCTCATTACAACAATAATATAACAAGTTCATCATCCATAACCTTGAATTAAAGATTAGGATCAGCCTTACTTTTGGTAAAGCTCTAGCTCATCAGAAAACTATCGATTCTTCCATACCAAGGTCTTGGAGATTTATTCAATCCGTACAAATCCTTCTTCATTTTATAGAGGTGTGTCCTTTTTTCTTCTATATCAAAATATTGTGGTTGTTCTATGTACGCTTCTTTTTCAATAACACCATTTAGTAAGGATGTTTTCACATCCATATGGTGTAACTTCCATTATGTGGTGGCTTCTAGTGTGATGATGGTTGTGATAGAAGTGTATCTTGCTACATGAGAAATTTTTTCGTTGTAATCGATTCCTTCATTTTGATAGAATCCTCGGGCCACAAATATGGATTTATACTTCTTGATACTTCCATCGGTTGTATGTTTTATCTTGTAGATCTAGTTGGAAGATACCACACTTTTACCTTCTTGTTTTGGTACTAATTCCCACACATCATTCTTGATTATGTATTGGTTTTCTTCCATAATGTCTTCTATCCATTCTCTCTTTTGAACCACTGATTCAAAAAAAGTAGGTTATTTTTATACAAGATCACATATCAAAGCCACATAACTAGGAAGTTGCTTTGGATTCTTACTCTGCCTTGTGGAGCTCTCTAGAGAACCATATTCATGTGGGGAGGTTCCTGTGGCTCCAACATATTATGTTCTTCCATAATATCATTATTAGGAGAAGGTGCAACTTCCTTCATCGATTCTGCAGCTCTAGGAGCTACAACATCTTCATATATTTCTTCAAGTTGGCACTTTCTCTATATCTTCATCAAAGTTTCATCCTTCATTATTAATATTTAGGTTTGATAGACCTGTGACTACAATGCTCACATGTGCCAGGATTTTTATAGTTTTATGTGAGTAAGCCTTCTATGGACTTGTAGTATCATGAATGAAGGTTGCTTCTGAGTGAACTTTCAGTTTATACAGGACACCCTCTAATGATAGATACATAGTCTAGAGAACATATTCTTCAACTTATTCTTTTGATAACTTCCAAGTTCCTTGTAGGTTCTTCTTCTTCTTCCTCTTCTACCTTAGCATGATAGGGTCTTTTGTTATTCTTCCTCTTATATTCTTCTTTATTTGTTGGAATTTTTTTGGCAATGTATCATATCTTATCACAATGGTAACACTAATAAGATGATAATTTTTTCTCCTTGTAATATCCCTTTTTATTTTTTTGAAAATTCTTAGGAGGGTAATACCCCTTATGAGTTAAATTCTTGAAATGATGTTTTCATTTTATTCTTATGGTATGAGTAGCTAGATCATGATCATCATCTCTAAGTAGTGCTTCTTTGTTAGCTGCTCTAGCTTCCTCTTGAACACATTCTTCCCATGAGACATAAAATTTTAGGCCTTCCTTCCTTGCAAAAATTTTCTGCATGAAAGAGTCCCATGGTCTAGTAAGACTGTTGAAATCAGTCATTACTAGTTTAATTTCATCAATCTTGTATTCAATTTATTCTAGTTTTTCTTTAAGTTGAGACACCTATGTGAAGTATGCATGGATAAATTCACCCTTGCTCATCTTTGTACATTGGATTTGGGCTCCCAAGTTCATATTCTGGTTGATCTTTCTTACTTCATACATTCCTGATAGGGCATCAAACATATACTTAGATGTATCTTTATAGAATAATTGAGGAATCAAGTGATCCTTGACAGAATCAACTATAATCCTCTTGGCTCTAATCATGTATTTCTTGTACTTTTCCTTTTCTTCATCTTTTTCGGGCTCTGACGCAACTTCATTGATAAGCTTTGTAAGATCATTCTCTTCTATAATTAGTCATATTTTTTCTTTCTAATAACATAAGTTTTATATTCCTTCCAACTTGTGATCAAGCTTAGTGCTTGGAGACATCTTGTCCTGGAGATCAGAAAATGACAAAAAAAGAAAAGTTCTCATAAATGAAAATTTTAATCACCAAAATATGTGCTTACTAAGGTGTGTATGATGGTATAGTAAGTTTCTAAAGAATCCAAATTATAACCCTTGAAACTGAACTTGCAAGATCTTGGACTGCAACTTTTGGTTATGTTTCTGGTTTTCTAGTTCTAAGAGAAACTAGGGATTGAATTTTGGGAGGATCTAATTTCCACTCAAAAAATTCGACCTTGGTGCCAAAAGATGTGCCTAGGAGGGGAAAATTTCCCTATGTCACTTGCACTAAAAAATTCCACTTTATTATAAAAAGTATTTTCCTTGTCCGGAGAAGGATAGAGAGATTTACCTCATGAAATCTTATCTTTTTGGGCTAGCCTTGATACCATGTTAATTTTCCTATGTTTCCATAGCTTAAGTACTAACTTGATTAGAATTTAATACATTTTTTCAATAAAAACATAAAGAAGATCACTAAAAGAAACACAATCACAATGTAGACAACAATTTATCCTTGGAAAACCCTAAAGAGAAAAACCCAAAAAAAAATTCCTCAATATAGATTACCAGTATGCAGTGACCAAAGACCAAGGTCTCATCAAGTGAGATATGAAACCCCAAACAGAAGAACCAAAATACCAAATAAACTAGTGCTCCTCCTTCTGTGTCCCTCATTCTTTCTCTCTCTTGCATAATACAAGTGTGAGTGCGTGTGTATAATTAAGGGAGGGAACCTCCCTATTTATACTAGTTTCCTAATTGACATTTTAGCTAATATGGCCGACCTATTAAAATTACAAGGCTGACCTACATAGGTAAAATCAAAATAATAATTAAATTATTCTTTTCCCGGTACTAATGACCTAAATTACAACATAGGGTTTACCTCATGACCTTTTACATTAGTGACATCTCCCTAAGGAGGAACAATAACAATGTAAACTACAAGTAGAATATTATTCGAAGTTACATTATTTCAAAACATCCTTGGTCACACCCTTCATGGGTTTTCTTCTCATTTCCTTTGATAACAAAGAAATCATCTATAACCACAAGCTTTGACTTGGATTGAGTCGCACTACAAATCACTATAACCAAATTATCCAAAGAGTCTCACAAAGAACATAGAAATTAAGTAAACTCATATACTTCATCCTCTTAATATAAACCATTTTCAAATTACTTACCATAGTTTTAAAGGTAAGAAAATGATCTTACATCGTGTCACCAAAATCCATCGCAATATTAAAAAACTTATTTCAAAGAAATAACTTGTTTACTAGGGACTTTGACTAATACAAATTTCCTAGCTTATCCCACAACTTATTTGGACCATGTTCTCTAGAAAAATTTAACATCATTGAATTTGAAAGGCTAGGTCGAATCATGCTTCTCACTTTTATCTATTGCTTCTCCCATTTTTTTTGGACATAGTATTGTGATTTGTACCTATATCCACAACAACCTATTGATATGTGTCTACAAGAATATTTCCAACCTTAATATTCCATAACTTCAAGCTTTGGCCATTGAACTTATTGATTCATATTATTGAAATGATGACCATTTTATTTGAACAAGAGTCACTACATAAAGAAACCACTCAAATATAGTTTTATCAGTGAACCAATATACCATTGCTCTTCATAGTATGAGATAAACCTTAGCAATAAAGGAATCTACATTAAGCTAATGACTCACTTTGATACCAGATGAGAATTCTGATAAACTAGTTCAAGGAAAAACAATACCTAACAAAATATAAAATGAACAATAAAAAATAAACAATCAACTCAAACACACATTACCAAAAGATTTACCCTGGAAACTCAATACATTGAAACTAAACATTCATGAGAGTTTCTTAACTCTGTATCTCATTGTATTATATTTTTATGTTTATAGTGCAATGTTACAACATTGAAGACCCTAATCCATAAACCTAGATCAGCTTGGAATTCCAATTCCATGAGTAGAATTAGCTTAGAATGAACCACAAAACCATGGACTTAGAAAAATTGAAAACAAACAAAAAATAAACCAAAAAAATATTTCATTGCCATTTCCCCTACCTTGATGTGCCCTCTAGTTGGGTGGTGATCAACCCTCCACAATCCCCTTTATTTGGAACCCTATAAATACTACAAATCATGTCCATGAAATTTGGTTTAATCTCTAGTTCGATTGCGATTATGGAGAGGTATTTTTTGTGAAATACAAGCACAATATTATCCTTCCATTCATGCGGTTTGAATGGTATAATAATTGACTAGGGATATTGACCTATCCTAATTGATGTACTCTAATAAGTGTCTTCCACTTGCAAGCTTGTATACAACTTATTTAGAACCACTAAGCCTCTGATATCGTGTGAGAGTTTGAACCAATGGATCTAGAATCTAAATGGAGTAGTAATGCATTTAGCAATCAATAAAGGAGAAGAAGAATGTATTGCAGTAACATAATTTTCAATAACCTAACAAAGAGAGCTCATCAGAGATGAAACTTCAATACAATTATATAGAAAATGGAGAGAAAAATATACTTAAGATCTAAGCAAAGTAATCTCCATTAATCAACTAAATGTTCAATAGAATGCATTAATGAATGAGTTGGAGAAGTGATTTCTCAATAAGATGCAAGATTACATATATAAGTAACCAAGAAAGGACTAATTACATCCATAAAGTTTATTTAAATCTAAAATAAATCACCATGGATTGACAAATGTACCCTTGTGAGGGAGTTATGATCACCATGTAAGTGTTGTTAGAGTATAAATAGACCTATAACTCACAAGTGAGAGGATTTTTTTCCAATATTAGATAAGTTCACTCTCCTTAGGAAGCAAACTATGTCGTACAAGTTTCATCATGGTAAACCAGTCTTGGAACTACCTCATGTGGTAGTTAACTCACTCTTGCACGAGCAATCAATGTTTAACTCAATATGCATGTGAAACTTGAGTGTAACTTGACCTAAATAGCCAACTAGGAGTCACTACATAGTTAATTAGGAAAAAAATACTAATTTAAGGGAACAAAACCCTAAAAATAGGGAATGCCGACATTAAGGGTTCCTTTGACCCTAAGAACGGGGGTTTGACATAGCAAATTCACTATAGAGGATAAAATAAGGGGGAGAAATAAGGAGGGGAACTATAGTAGGAGCACTATTTTCCTCTAGAAATGAAAAATAGATACAAAATGACTATGCATGTATACCAAGATATTCAATTTTGTACAACAAATTTCATTAACAAATGATTTTAAAAAAATATAAAAAATATAGAATGATTAGAATTTTGAATATTAATATTGTTAAAAAAAAATAGTTGGTGTAGGGTGCACTCTTAAAACACTCCTTGCGACATGGCTAGTTCAGACCTTATAGCCCTATGTACCACATAAACACTTCTTATGAGGTTTCTAGTTCAAACCTGGTAGCCCTATGTACCAAATGTAGGGTAGTGTCATGAGTAACATAATATAGAATGAATAATACTAAATTCAACATTGACTTAGTCAAAACTGATTTCTTACTGTGCTAATGTATTATCACCATTTAAATGTTTATATGTTCATGTATTATCATTATTTTGAATATTAATATTGTTAAAAAAATTATCCATAAGCGTTAATACAAAATTCAACATTGAGTTAGTCAAAATTGATTTCTTAATGAGGTCATGTATTATCACTAATTAAATGTTTAATGTAATATATTGATCAGGGAAGGTCCCATATAACCATTGATCTATTGAGTAGATTATCCTTGAGGCAGCAGGTATAATTCATTGGAGACGTACAAATATAATATGGAGCATAATGTTATTTTGTCTTTTTCGTGTGTATACTGGTTTCTTTCTAAAAAAAAATTCTACTTCTATTTGGTAGGGGGATTATTGGGGAAAGTCTCAAGCTATGGATCATACAACACCAACATCGAGGCATCAGGTAAACCTAATTGTAATTTTATCAATATATCATGATCGATAAGTTTTGTTATTATAGTTTTTCCCTCAATCTATTTCTTTCACATCAGTAATGTTTTATAAATTTTTGTTGTAGACCACTGATTCAACGTTTGAAACAAAATCATAGAAATAAATAGATTTAGATGTTGATGAGTTGATGCACGATGCTAGAATTGGTTCTTCTCTAGACCCAATTAATGTTGTAGAGAAGGCCTTGAAAAAAATTAATGAGGATATCCTTCGTCTGCTATTCATTGTGCCGCAGACAGAGGATATTAAAGCCAAGGTTGATGTTTTGGTAAAGAGATCGCAAGCCTTGCAAGTAAGATGAAAAGTATTGAATCATAATATTTATTAATTTAGTACTTTATAATTTTTACTTGTATATGATGGTGAATTTATAAACTATGGTTTATATTTACAGGATTTTCCACGACCACACACTGGTGGTCAAGGCGGTGTTGGTCCCAGTTATGGTCATGGAGAGTCTTCACATGAGAAAAAAACTCCATGTTCATCTCATGTGCAAATATTGTTGAATGAACATTAGGAAACACATTCAACGACAACCCCAAGTCTAGTTGTTAGTGCACTAGCTAGTGACCGACGCACACTAGATTGTGCAGAAGAAGGGGTCGATGCAGAGCATGTTAGTATTGATATTGTTGAAGCAACATTTCCTAGATATTCTCGTGTCACTAGCATGAATACAATACACAAAATATTCTTGGTGGATGAATAGCTCATTCCAATAAATATAGAGAATATATCATGCATTTATTATGCACTATTCAAGTTAGTGTTTATATTTTGATTGTCTATATAACGATAAAACATTATCTTTCAACTAATGATAACATGATTGTTTTTTAGGGAATGAAATTTTTTATAAACATATTTGTCCTTGGATATATTTGGGGCCACCATCAGCACAAGGTGGTGTAGACAAATTAAAAATTTAAAATATGATCTCACTAATCAGTTGGTTGGCATGTTAGACAATGAGACCTTTAATAGAGTCACGGTTCTAAATAAGATTGGAAAACATATGAATATTATTCGGGACCAATATAGGGTTAACCTAGAAAGGAACCCTAGGTATGAGTGCCCTCCGATGATTCCATCTAGAGAGTGGAAAGGCCTAGTGGAATATGGAAATGAGAGGGCTCTGAGAAAACAAGGAAAGATACAACCAGACATAGGGAGTTATGCAATACATTTCAGAATGTAGTTATAAACCTTATTATTATTAATTTATATATCAAATTTGGAACATCTAACCTATTTCAACACTTTCATAGCATCTCTAATACATAGAAGTCCACAATGGAAAGACAAGAAAAATTGGTCAGTACAAGCTTGGTCTTGGTGGTTATTCGAATTTGGTGGCATGAATTGTAAGTATCGAAAAACTAATAATACATCGAAATAATAAATTGAAAATTATTTTCATTTTATTGCACTGTAAAAGGTAAATTCATAACGTTACAAAAATATGCAAGACAACCAATTCAAAAAAGTTCCCACTGAGGAAGACTTGAAGCTTGACTTCCAGCATGACTTTGAAGTTGTTGTTGAACACCGAAAAATATTGTCTAGGAAGAAACAGTCTTCTGGTGATCCACCTTGTGCACAGGTACATAAAATCTATATGGTTTAATGAATATTTAGTACCTGTGAAAGCTATTCGTTATAAAACATTGCCATACAATATTGACTATGTTTTGAGAAGGAAAGAAACAATCCAATCAATTTCGAGGTCAATGGACAATAACCAATCAAATATCATGCTTCAAATCATGTTAATTAATTTATTCATATGCTACACCAATTTAAAATATTGCATTGAATATGGTAAACATTAATTGTAGTTTTCCATGTTTAAACAGGAGAGCATGTAGAAGGTCACATTGTACAGGTTGATCCTAGAGTACAAGAATATGAAGTACATAATGTGGCCACATCAGGTAAAAAAACACCTTTGTAAATTTTCTAAATGAAATAATTTTCATTATAATGCCAGAATATATCAATGTAAGATTTCCAAATTATTTCAGCAAATTCGGATCCCTTGCCGCAAAATCCACAACAAGTTGTTGAACCACTAGTAACTGAACAACAAGTTAGAGACGACGAGTTTCTTCTTGATTTTGTAAAGAGAAAAAAAAATAGAAAGAAGTTTCTAAATAAATATTGTAAAATTATTTTGATAATATAGTGTCATGCATATGTTTTCCCTACTAAATGAATGAATTATTTAATGAATGTTAGCTTTTTTCAAGTGTATAGTAAATGTTTCTTTATGATGAAATCTGCATGTTTGCACATACCTTTTTTTTCCAAGTACATGCATTGGGTATGGGGAATTGAGAGTTATGTGAGGGGGTGGTAGGGGTCATAAGAGATTTTTCCTCCACATGGTTGGTCATGTTTAGCATAGAATAATAAATTATTCTCAAAACAAATAGGAGCTCAATGAATGGCTACGATGGTTCCTTTATACAACCCACTCACGTGTCATCTAAATTTTGACAATTTCCTGGTTACATTCCTAGATAAATAATTGAGTGAAGACCTTAATTACTATAATTGTTGCAATAGGTACAATTCTAGAATGTAATATTTGTATTTCTTATTTATAATGGAACTAGGATGAACAAAATTTATTACATCTGTTAGATTTATTAAAAATATAGTAATAATATTTGTAATATGATGTAGTTGTGAGGGACCCTTCATGATGTCTTTCCAACCAAATAGAGATTTTCGAGAGGATTCCAACTATAAATCTCTAGGTTTAACATAAGCATAAGTAAGGGTAAGTTCAAGATTCCACCACTTATTCTAAACAAGATACTAATTTTTGAGATTTTCCAATTCTTGGTATTATCTTGATTTCCCATGATTACTCATATTTGGTGTAGGATATTCAAAACTTCTACTACCTAAGATGTAAGCATAAGAAGCATCAACAAAACTTGATAAAATGGTATGTTATTTTAAGTAACACATTGTCTTATGGACATGCGTATGTTCATGTGAACATATATAATATATATTTGACATGGTGTGTGGGAAGTCCTATATATAGCTTCATCCTTGGGGGGTGTCAATATTGACACAAATGGTCATATAGAACTATTTGACCGGGTCACTATACAACTTACAAAACTTAATGATCAATGTGATGTTGTACAAATTTTGAAACTGACATCCCTTTCTCTACAGGTATGACATATTGTACTAGTTTTCCATAATTTTATGTAATAATTTCCTTTGGAAAATTAGATTACAAATGTTATGGATATTAGGAAAATTCATACTATTTATGATAATATCTATATTTGTTAAATTAAAACACATAATTTTAAGAATAATAACTAGTGATTTGTGTTGAAGGTGTCCAAAATGATGTAGAAACAGGTATTTGGTGTCCAAAATGAGGTAGAAATAGGTATGAGTAGTGATACTATACCCTATGCAATAAAAGCGATGTAGAAAAACTATACCCTTGTTTACATATCTTAAGCATATGGGTATATTACTAGGTATTAGATTTACCTATTCAATTATAGTGGTTAATCTAGTACTTTTTATTGTAATCATTAGACCGAAATCATACTTATAGTTTCAATACTATTAATGATTAAGCTACACATAATATAGAAACACACATGCTCTTAGTTCACATGGTTATGATTGGAATTATTACCTTTTATCACTGATGTTTCCCTAGTTAGTAAGGTTTTATAATACTAATTATATTTAAACCATACTTATAGCAGTAATTAGAATATGCCAATTCAATTGGAATAGATAATCTTGTAATTCCATTGGTTACAATGAGAAAAATGATATAGATTAAACTAGCTTTGATTATCCATAGTGAATACCCTATGTTAAACACAACTTATGAAGATCACTAGTATTAGAATCTATGACTCTGAATTAGAGAAACCATGTATGTTTAAACTGGAATCAATGTAGTATGTTTCCATCACTATTTACTACTTATACCTCCTTCTAACAGAATTAGACCAATGAACTAGTATTTTTTTTTAAATATCGAAACTGGTCCGATATCTGATGGTCTACCCCACCACATCCAACAAGTATGCGATACTATTGACGATAAATATGTTTGGTTATTCTCTTTTACATCGTCGGATATGCAATGTAAATCCCCATATTTTTAACAATGATACCATACCTCTGATGCGAAATGTTGATGGATATCATTAGTTCTTCACAGGGTTAAGGGTCACATATTCGACAAACAAATGTCACATATCTGATAGGGTTGTCTTCAGATATCATTCCTTTAGAATATGATTGTGCGTTGAATATCTAACAAATATGTCCATGGAAAATATGACATTTAGTTGCCTTGTATCTGACATTTATATTAATATATATATGGTCAGAAGTGTGACAATTTAGTGTCGGAAAGACGACAAGATCATATGGCTATCAGAGATATGACTAAAATCAATCGATGTTTCTAAAAATTGAGGGCTTTAAGATGGTTGACATATAGATGTCAAATTTTGGGTTCATATTTTATTGTGTCTCTAGCTCTTTCATAAGCCATATCCTCCCACTACCTTTAAAATTTCTTCCTCTCTCTCTCTCTCTCTCTCTCTCTCTCTCTCTCTCTCTCTCTCTCTCTCTCTCTCTCCCCCCTCTACCTATAACTAACTCCTACCCCTCTTTATCTCCCACTACTCCCTAATACTCACCTCTCTCTCTCTCACTATCATTGCCACTAAACCCTTACTCTCTCTCCCTTACGCCCTTCCTATACTCTCCCTACCAATAAGCACCTATACACCTCTCTCTCTCTCTCTCACCTACTCTCCTTACCCCGAAACCCCTCCTCCTTCCCTCCCTTAATTACCCATTACCTTCCCTTCTCACACCTTGGATTTCTCTCCCTCTCCCTCTCACAAACATAAAAACCCCTCTACTCCTCCACTTAACACTAACCCTCACCCCCCTCTCTCTCTCCCCTAATCCATGAACACCCCTCACCCACCCGCCCTATCACCCCCATTATCTCTCTCCCTCTCTCTCTCTCCCAAAACTTACTAACCCAATGTACCTTTCTCTCACCATTATTATCCTCTCAATAAATTTAGAACCCATTCTTATCTCTCTCCTCTTATCCATAATTGTTATTATCCCAATACTCTCTCTCTCTCTCTCTCTCTCTCTCTCTCTCCTATTTCTCAACATATACTTAATCCCCTCCCCCCCTCTCTCTCCCCTATTTCTACACCTAGCCTCCACCCCATCTCTCTCCCTCAACTCACTAACACCCCCTCTCTCACACACACACTCTCACTACCCCTAACCTCCTATTCTCTCTAACTAACCCTTTTCCTACTAATTCCATCTCTCACTCTTACTACCCTCGTTCCCTCCTGACTCTCTTTCCTTAACCCCACTCATACTCACTCTAAGAACCCCCTCTTGAACTTTTCTCCTTCATCTCTTCATAAATATTTCTCTCTATCTCTCCTAATCAAACATCCTCCTTGTAAACCCCCCTCTCTCGATATATCTCCTAATTTCACCCCCCTACCTATTACCAACAACCTCTCTCTCTCTCTCTCTCTCTC
>LPNX011235484.1:553011-652818 GCA_001517045.1 Pseudotsuga menziesii
TTACCTTACAACTACCCCATGTCCTCTCCTTAACCCTTATTACTCCCCTCTTGGTCTTAGAGACCACTAATACTTCCTTGTAATACATTGTACTCTCTCTCTCTCACTCTCCCATACTCCCCCTCATCATAAGACCCTCCATTTATCTCTCCTAACCTACCTCCCCTTACCAAGTACCACTTACCCCACTCCATCTTTGCAAAACCCCTAAAATTCAACATTTCCTCTCTCTCTCTCTCTCTCTCTCTCTTGCTTTGCTTTTTTTCCTCACCCTTACTAACTGCCTCTCTCACACTCTTTGTACCTTATTCCTCCACATATTCCTAAAATACATGCCTCTCTCTCTTTCAACCAACTCCCTAACGCCCCTCCTCTATCTCTCCCTCACTATGCCAAACTGTCCCCTTTCTCTCCCTAACCCCACTGATACTCTCTAATCACCTTTCTCTATTCCTAATACCCCTCCTGATAAACCTCTCTCTCTCTCTCTCTCTCTCTCTCTCTCTCTCTCTCCCCTAATCCCCCTCTCCTTACTACCTACCAACCTCCTTCTCCATCTCCCCCCACCCCCCTCAAAACTCATGATCCCTCTCTCTCTCTCTATTTCTCACAAACAAACCCATAATACTCCCCTTAAAAATAACACCCCTCCTCTATGTTTCTCTCTCATTACCCTTACTAACCACCTCTCTCACTCTCACACCATTTTTATCCACTCTCTAGATTTTACCCCCTTCCTCTCTATCTCTCTCATATTCCCCCTAATCCTTATTAACCCTCTCTCTCTCTCTCCTATTTCTACACTTAACCGCCACCCCTCTCTCTCCCTCAACCCCATAATACCCCTCTCTTTGTTTCAAGTAACTTCATCAATGCTAGCAAAGACAAATCTCTCTAGTCCAAATGGTTTTGATTTAGAACAAAATTTGACAGAAATGCGAACTCTTTCCTAGATCAACCAAATTACTTAATAATCAAGATTTTGTTGTCCAGCATGTTGAGAAGAAAATAATTTGCAAAATTTTCAAGAACACGAAACAAATAGAACCTACAAGATAATTTGTTATACCTAAAAAATTACTAAGAAGAAATGATATAAATGAGATTAAACATCATTTATGGAAAAAGAAACTCATTATTGTATTACCAATAAAGAGGTAGAAATTACAACCATGGTTCCTTGGTGTTGTACTTCTTACAACCTGCCCTTTTCCTCAAGATCTCAACCTTGCATATCAGTTCTAGGAATAATTCAAAAACATATGGATACTTTTTCTATTCCTCTCCTCGACCATGAGGGTGATCTTGTATTTATATAAAAGAGGATTAAGGCAGTTGAGGATTCCTTGGAGGATGTGAATGGATCATCTCAATAGTTTATGGGTTCAAATGAAACTTATATTAATATATTGGGATAAGCCTCCACAAGTCAATAAATGTAAAATGTCTTCATAATAGTCATCAACCATTTTTACTGAAAATAATTATGCATCAGGATGATTATCATATAAACTACTAGGTCCTTCCCCATTCCCAAATATTGAAATATGGTTAGTTCCTGCATTCAATCTTCCTTATTTTACAACAATTTCAAAATCAAATTCTTGGAAGAGAAGAAGCCATCGATAGATATTCCCCCCCAACACTAGCTTATTGACCAAGTATTTCAAAGTTGAATAGTATGTAAACATCTTGAAGTGACCATCCAATAAGTAGTTTTGGAATTTCTTGAGTGCATATAACATATTGAGTCCTTCTCGCTATGTGATCGTATAATTTCTCTCTATAGTAGACAACTTTGTACTAGCAAATGCAATAGGGTCATCAATAGATTCCTCATCTGGTTGCGCAAACATTGCTCCTAGTGTGATAGATTATGCATCAACATGCACATGAAATGTTTTTTTATAGATATTAAATACTAAAATAGGTGTCGAAACCATCTTCTCTTTAAGGACATCAAGACTCTTTTGACCTACTCATTCCACTGAAATTTAACATCTTTCTTTAATAATTTCTCCATTGGAGTAGTGATCTCTGCATATCCCTTGATAAATTTTATGTAGTAATTAGAATGAGCTAGTGTGACCCTTAATTTTTTAACCAACAATGGTGGGGGTAGGTTGAAAATGATTACAATCATTGCAGGGTCCATCAACATTCCCTATCGACCTACAAGATGACCCAACAAAATTCCAAAAGGGAAAAAAAATTCCTCATATTTAAAGAAATATGAAATTGTCTACACTATTCAAGCATCATCAAAAGAATCTCAATATGATCCTTAATTAGCCCATATACTATCCAATAATCAAAATAGACTTCCAAAAATTTATGAGTAAAATCTTTAAAAGCAGGTAGAACTATCCTAGAAAAAAATAGCAGGCACGTTCTGAAGTCCAAAAGGCATTACCATGTATTGGAAAAAACCCTATTCTATCACAAAGGTGGTATTATGTCAATCATCTTCTGCAATCTTGATTTGATGGTACCAAAAAAATACATCACTAAAATACTACACATCTTTCCCTCCGACATTCTCCAAGACCTCATCTATAAAAGGTGTAGCAAAATGGATCATGCAGGAAAGTATCGTTTAGTTTCCTTAGGCTGACACAGAGATGAACTTCACTGGTTTTATTATCTTGTACAATCATTCAGATAATCCATTATGATTCGTCCACGGCTTCAACAATTCATGCATCCAACATTCGATCTAACTCTTCCTTAATCTTCTCTTTGTATCTTGGATTCAATCTATATGGTTGTTGCTTGATAGGATTTGCATCTAGTTTCAAAGGAATATTCATTTCACCCAGATACTAGATGATCCCCATCATTTTCAATAAATTTGTTGGGAATAAATCTTGGAACTCATGTAACAAATTATTGATTTTACCCACTATCTCATCATCTCATTAATCCTCAATATTGGAAAATTTTGGATTCTTAGGGGAACCAATATTTACCTTCTTTACTTTAATGGGATTCGAAAATTTGTCAATTGAAAGGATTGGTCACTCTAGTGCTTGACTATATTTAGGTTTGGGGATCTAAATGTCACATGGATTATCATCTTTTGGTTCCCCTATGTTATAAATCTCCATCCATTTCTAAACTGGTGCATTTATTTAGGGAAAATTTGACACCAGAACATGGATGCCCTAAAAAATATTGTCTTTAATAACTTATAGAGCAACATTAATCGTTGAGGTATCATTAGAAAAGCTAAAATTATGCTTGAAACTATTATCTAACTAATCCTAATCTATATATACCCATTGTAGTTTGACCAACGTATATAAATTTCTTGGTATCATGTCCAGAGTATGTATAAACAAATGTACCCATTCCTGTCTAGGCATCATCCTCCATGTAGCAAGATGATTTTCAAGATAGTCGACAAGGTTCATCAAATCTATATACTTTTGACCAATATAAGAAACATCATCACCAAAACTATTTTCTAACAGCATTTGAAACTGGGGCCATTCCAAAATGGATTTGTTAACCCAAAAAATCCCTCACTAAGCTCTCCATGACCTAAACCACCCAAGGACACCACTTCACGACCCTCCATTAGACCCTCACACCCTCAAAAATGCTTAAGGATGAAGAAAAGGGCTTAAAACCCCAAAAAAGGAGCCTAAAATACTCTCCTAGGAGCTAAAGCCCCCCAAAAGGGGCTAAAACCCTAAAATGAGCTAAAATTAGGGCGAAAGGGGCTAAAATGCCAAAAAAGGGCCTAAATCCCATACCAAGGGCTTAAAACCCTAAAACCCCAAAAAAGCTATAAAAGGAGGGTGGTGGGTCACTCTTAAAACACTTCTCCCTTGCATACTATTATGCTTCCCGTGGATGCCTTGACACCCTTTTGTCTCTCAAGCCACCCACACTCCCTCTCCTCCATCTCCATTGAGCCATAGCTCCCCCATCTAAGAGAGAGGTGCTTCTTCAAGCCAGGTCATGGTGAACCATTCCACCCAAAGAGAAGGTATAGCTTGTTATTTTCTGTTTTTTCTTAATTATTTCTTTGATTTCTAATCCATGGTTTATTTGTAGGTTTATTGCCTAACTTGTTTTGCAGGTTTCTAGTTTCTAATAGTTGTTTGCAGGTTATTGGAAGTGGAACCCTAACCCATTGTTTGCGGAGGGGTTCTCCATCATTTCTCTTCTAACTGTTCTTTATTTTATTTCTGTCTAGTTTTATTTCCGCTTTCTTTTCAGCATTTTTACAAGCAGGAACCTACCCTTCTATCCTATAGACAGAAGGGAGCCATTCCTGCCCTTGTAGCAAGGAGAAATACCTGCTACAGGATTGTTTATGAAAAACCCACCATCTTGCTGGTGTATCTTTTAAGTCCACATCAAGAGCTAAGAATCATTGAGGTTCCATTTCCTTATCTTCAAACTCTATAAAAAATGTATCAATATTAGGTAATTCTTCATAAGTAGGTAGATAACATACCTCAGTATCCACCCATCATAAATACTTTGTGATTCTCGCACATTTTCACATCGATACTTCATGCAACTGGTTCTGCCAATTTTCCAAGTCTTCACCTAAATCAAACGAACATGAACTAACACTTTTCCTACTCAATTTTCCATGAGATGTACAATTGATGTAGTCATCTATCATAGAATAAATATTTCAAATATTATCCAAGTACCCTTCTTAACACTCACCCTTCACTTTTTGGACATATCGTTGGCCCTCCAAAGGATCAATTGGAGACACTACCCACATTTCTGAGTATTTAATGATAAAATCCACTTCTTAAATTTTATGATGGTGTGATTCTCAATATCCCAGCTGATCCACATAAGTGCTAGATAAGGGTTCGTATCATCAACAATCTCTATTAATTCAAAATCTACATGGGTTCAAAACTTTTCCACCTAGAAAGGAACCTATGGTAGTCGACCAATATGTAAAACCTTAAACTAATTATCTAACCTCGGCTAAATAGGATACCACACTAACTTCGTCTTCCCCATTCATTCCCATGTTTTATTTTTCAAAATGTTAACATATTACCCCATGCTAGTAATAACAAAATCCATATCATATTCACCTATTTAAGCATTCATGTGTATCTCTTCACTAGTTTTCATCCTTTTATGAATATAACTGACATTTTTCTACAGTCGTAGACTTGTCGAGGGTTCTTCTATTAGAGTTGATATCTCCTCCAGAGCATCCTGATCCTAAACAAGGGATTATCAACTCTTGAATAAATGCTTCAAAATTCTTACCCTTTTTTTCGACTTCCTTGAAAGTAATTTTTTAAAGCTTGGCGGTATGTCGATGAATGGCACTTCATCAAACATCAGAAAATCACCACATGTTGAGGCACGGTTTCTATCCACAAACTCGTTTTGTGCATCGAAGAAGACTCCCTTTTCCTTTTGGATGTCAAATGGTAATTTGTTTTGGAATGTATGTCATATTCTTGTATGTTTCAATGATGCTCCTAAATCATGTCTATTTGCAGCACCTCCCCTCATTAAAAAACCAATGATAATTTCTCGAGGCTCAGTGGAAATATTCTTAACATTCTGATTTGCATTTAGGAGTTGGTTTTGATTCCCAGTGCTTTTGATTCCCATTTAGCAATAAGATGTGGACACTCTTCAATAGTATGATCCATATCTTTATAGTATCGATATGTTGATGTAGGATTGGTGCAACCTATAGCATAATGTCTCAGTTGTATACATTTATAGCATATAATTTGGCCTTGCCATCGACCAAATCCCCCTCCTCATCCTCTAACTCTAAAATTGCCACTTCCCTAGAGTGAGGGAATTATACATGAACTCATTTGACTTGCATTTTCTCATAATTATTCATTAAGTAGGTGTCCAATGTATTTTCTTGCACTAATAGGTATGCCCTGCAGCCCTTTTCATCATTGTCCACAGATAGACAAAACTTACAGTAAATACTAGCATGTGTACTTACTATGTTTTGTAAATAAATACATTCTTCCGAACAATGACCTCTTGTTTGGAAGAATCAACACCACGGAATCCCTTGTGAAATTAATTGATTCGACACACTTGACATAAGGTAATCCAGGAAGGTTGGACTTTCCCTCTTGATAGCTTTTATTTGCAATGAGAGGTTATCCAATTGTGATTGAATTTGCATCATTCCCACACCATATTCCCCAACTAGTAAAACTTCTAACTTCATAGCAAGCTCGATAACTTCTATCTTAGACACTATCTTCTATTGCATTAGGGGAACACAAATATGGGGTAACAATGAACCACTCTCTATGTTGTATTTCAAACGTTTGGAAGCTTACCTTAACCATTAGGGTCTTGAATCTATCGTCAAAATCCCATATAGACTCACTCGACATATGCTTGATCTCCTTCAACTCTGTAATACACTTCGACTTAGATTTGGGTTTCTTAAATTTATCTATTAACCATTTTTAGATATGATCTAATGACTTTTGAAGGTTTCCCACATGAACCACATAAAACTCGATATACCATTCAAGAGAATTCCCACTAAAGGTTGTGATCATCTAAGCTCTTTTTATTGCCTCATACTAGATCTGTCACACAGTCCAAACAAATATAGGAAACCTCATGTCGTCCCCAACCATTCTATATATTTGGGATACTGAAGAACCCAAATTAGATGGACCACAAGAAGGATATTTTTTACCACTATATTGACTATTACAATTACTTTGATTCAACAGAAATCACTATGAAACACTTTTAAGTCTTACCTATAATACCATATATGTATGTGAATTTGGAGGTGTTTTGTAGGATTGGGCCTAGTATGGATCTGGTGCCTCTTCATCATATTAAAAAATAAGTAGATACTCCTCCTCCTCGTCGCAAGAATCTTCGTCGCGTTGTGGCACCAACTCATAGACTCCTCTTTTAGTTGCACTGCAACTCTCTCTCCCTATTGCAGTTCTTCTCCCTTTACCCGACCAGAATATTTTCCAACTCCTTAGGAATCCACCCTATTCATTATTCTCACTACTAGTTGGGAAAATATTAACTTACTCTTCCCATATTTTCTAGGCCTTATTCTCGTCATTATCCATGTCCTCCATGCACAATGATTTACTCATAAAACTCCATCCTTAAGATTCACTCTTGACATACTAGCATTTTTATCCACATTTTTAAGGACTTCAAATATCTTCCTCTAGGACCTTAGAAAATTCTCTCCTAGATTCGCTATATTCTTTAATAGTATCTACAATGGTCTTAGTAATATATCCTTCCAAAATGCTATCAACCCAGAAGTCAACAGCCCTGGAAATAGGATTACTAACACTCTCCAGCCGTCAGATCAGTTGAGGAGTGCAATCCCTCGGTTCTCCACCTTGAAAATTTTTCTTCTAAAATGCTATCCTTGCTAACCATTCATACAATATAACAAGATATTCACTAAATAGAATCTCATGAATACCTGAATAAACATACCTTCCTAACCATTCCCCTGGAGTCAACCGAGACTGCTTAATTTATTCTTGTGAAAATTATTGAGCTTTATGATCGAACCAATCCTCAATATCAAGCTTCATTAGGTGCCAAAACATGTCCCCTTAATGATGATTCCAATCTTGGAAAAATAACCATTTGTTGGCTCACTTCGACTAACCCAGGTTCAACATTCCATCCCAACCAACAAAAACCCAAGGTATCATCCCAACAGAGTATAACCATGTCGGAACCACCTATGAAACAAGTGAAGTCATACCCAAGATAGCTATAGGGACTGCAAGAACTAGGATTCTGTAGTAATAGAAGGGGATATTTCCCTGCCAATACCCGATAGACTACCCAACATTGCTGACAGATAAATCATCATCGACATACAACATAAAAAACAACATATGGAAATGTAATACAATATTAATTACATTTACCAACACATTTAAAGAACTATTATTTCATTTCATCATGCAAAAAAAAATATATTATTAGTCATACCAAATCATAAATCATCACATGAGCGTACATCATTCGATATAGAGAATTTAGCATGGAAACCCATATAAGAGAAAACCACAAATTTTTTCTTCATTTGGCATGAGTTGTGTCTTGAATGATTTTTTCTACACACAAAACCTATAGACACATCCCCAAAAATCCATTACATTACATCTACACAAACAGATTATGGGTCGACAGTACATTACCTCCATCACTCTTATTCATTCTTCACAGTACAGTATACAAGATTATAGGCTTCTTTAAAACTTATCCTCGACCATATGTATCTTATCTTTCGAACCCCCTTAATCCCATCCCTTTACACTTTAGTATAGGGTCTATTGGCCGATTTTACATCCCGTTCCCACTACCCATAAGTGGACAATATTTATAGCTAACGCACCACATACATTTAATGTTTCCCCAAAAATTTCCCAAAATTACGAAGATGACCATTTCCATTCCCTCTATGTCTTATCCCTTTTCACACCTTGACCTAACTTCTCAAAACTTATAGATAAAACTTTATGTAACTTACCTAGGGCCAACACAAATGTGTGTGAAAAGAAACGTGCTCTTTTTCATTTATCCCTTAAATTAATAAGTGTGAGAAGGGACATTTTCTCCTTATCCTACTCTCTTGAGGTATTTTTACTAGTCCAATTCTCATGTGGAGTTTTCTCAACCAGTGTTGATGCAAGTGATTGATTTACCAAGTAACATGTAGTATCCATTTACTTTTCCAAGAAATTTTGTGATAACATTACACCACCGAGAGTTCTCCTTTCCTTAATCTCCATCATCATCATGTTTTTACTTTCTACAACTCTATTCTAATGAGGTGTGTATGGAGTATTATTTTTCCTTACTATTCCACATGTATAGAATTAATCAAACTCATTTCCCCACAAATCTCCACCATTATTTGTCCTTAACACATTTAGTTTCTTCTATGAATGGTTTTCTACAAGATCTTTAAAATCTTTAAACTTATTAAAAACATTAGATTTCATATAAAGGAAATAGACCCATGTTTTCAATGACAAACCATCAATGAATGAAACATATCTGGTTATGGAACATGAAAAGGGTCAAAACACATCACTATGTATTAACTCCAAAATTCATTCTACTCTTGCATTAAAAAATAGAAATCCCACCCAATTTTGTTTACCATATATGCAATGTTCATAGAAATCAAAATCTAAGGAGAAATTAGACACACCTTCAACCAAACTTTTACCATGTAATTCTCGAAGTCCCTTCTCTCCAACATGTCCCAACCTTTGATTCCATAGCATTGTCTTTTCTACAATGATAATAGGAGTTTTATCTTCTACATTTTCATTGTCGAAAATAATAGAACAGTTACACGCATTAATGAAAGTTCTTCCCAGCAAATTGCATAGAGTTACATTCTAAACTTCCTACATCAACATATTTTCTCCTCAAAACATCTTGCATGTGTCCTTTAAAAAAATGAACACATGTATCACCCATATTATCTATATATATCAAGTTTCTAGTCAAATCTAGAATGTGCGAAACCCTAAGAATATTTCTAATCCTTCCATTTTTTATAAATAGCTTAACCCTTCAACATCGTATGTTTTTTGTTATCGATTAATATGGTAGGAAAACATCAAATCCATTATACTTTTAATATTTATAAAACCACTGCATGTGAGGATTCATATGAAATGAAGCATGTGAGTCAATCAACCATACATCATAATCTACATGTGTATCTATAGATGATATCTAAACACCACCTTTTTCATCTTTATAGACTTTTGTTTCCATGGAAGGGGCATCATCAGATCCCTTACTTTTATCAACACTCTTATATTCAAATTTTTCTTACAATGCCCAACTATACCACATTTCAAACACTTATTTTCAAATTGTCCTGGAGATTTAGATATTCCTCTAGACTTAGATATGCCCCTATAAGACCTATTTTTCATTTCTTAGGAACGACCTCTCATAAATAAAACATCATTTTAAGTTTTCAATGTTTCCATAGCTTAAGTCCTAACTTGATTAGAACTTAATATATTTTCAGAATAACAACATAAAGAGGATCATTGAAAGAAACACAATTAGAAAGTACACAACCATTTATCCTTGAAAAACCCTAAAGGGAAAAACCAACAAAAACTTACTCAATATGGATTATAGGTATGAAATGACCAGAGACCAAGGTCTCATCAAGTGAGAGACCAAACTATTGGGTGTTATAATGTGTAGATTAATTCACCTAATATTTAATTATCGACCGAGGTTGGTAGGCTTAGAGTTGACACAAAATATATGCGAAGGTAGAGGGGTTCCTATGGTGTCATGGAAATATTTTAACAAACAAAATATCGAAAGATATTTCAAAATGAAAAACCGAGTCAAACTCCTAAGAATTCAATTATTAAGGTAATTAAACCGGAACAAAATATTAAACTAAATAATTGATAATTTATTCTATAAGTAACCTTAAACTAAAGAAGATACTATTAACAACTAATCTTTAACTTGGAAACTAAGATGCAAGGAAAACCTAATTAATAAGCAAGTAGAAAACTCAATAAAGAAAATTAAATAAAAAGAAACAAGTAGAAAACTTAATAAAGAAAATTAAATAGAAAGAAACAAGTAGAAAACTTAATAGGAATATCTTTGAATTCTATCCTACAAGTCTCTTTCTGTAATCACACGATGAAAAATGAATAATGAAAAACATACTAAGGGTAACACATATAACACTAAATTTTACATGCAAAGGATAAATCAATCCAAAGGAATAAACACAAAATAATATAGCAGTAAAAAGAAATCAGAAACAAATTTAAGAAAGAAAACATAACACAGTTCAAAACATGTTCAAGGTGGAAAGAAGTAAAGAAAATGATAAAACTTTAATAAATAACCTAAAACACTCTAATATTTAACTTCAATGTTAAATAAAGCTATTATATAACTATCTTAGTCAAAGCATGCTTCAAACATTAAAGAAACATAACTGAAAACAATCTCAAAACACATTAAAAACACTAAAAACAAAACTATGGGCTGAATGACAGACTGAACTGTAGGTCTGAAAGGGGTGGCTGAAGGACAGTTTAAACAGGCTGTTCGAATGACAGTATGCACAGTTAAAATGATGGAAATCAACCTAAATGAGCTAATCTTCAGCTGAATTCGTGCAAATCCAAATCTAATGCATAAAGACAATAAATAAACCTACTTATTAAGCAACTTTAACAGTGAAATGAACTTAAACAAATTCTTGAACATAAAGAAATCATTGCATGTTAATAAACAAACTAAAACTTAAATTGCATAAACTTGGGACAGAAAGGAAAATAAATAGAACTGAAATTATATTTTATCTAATTGCAAATACTGAACCATAAACTAGAAATAAAAGGACTGAAAGTAAATTCAAAAGAAAACTATGCGCGCAATCTAGTTATTTAATTCTAGAAATAAAATGCATTATAGAAAGCAAATGAAATAATAAAACTACCTGGAAACAAAACTAACTACAACAGAAAAGATAAAAGAAATAAACGAAAAGGAAAGAAACCTCTGGTTGATGAGGGTCCCTCTGAGCAATCAGGGATGGTGCCTGGCTAACTTCTACTCAAACACAATTGTCAACAACAAAGCATACAACTCTATTTAAACAATGGAACAGAAATACAATGTGCTCAAGAACAAATCAAGGAATGAACTAATAAAATTGCGAAAAAAATAACTGAGCTCTCATGTAGACACTGGTATATATATATATATTTTTATAGAGATGAGCAAGTCGACCCTTTAGTGGTCGACTGCTCTCTTAATTTAGTCGACTATAAAGGCATTTAATAAATCGTAGGCCAATGCATAGGATCTTCCCTTCTTTAGGATGAGTCTGTTTCTCTTCATTGGACAGTGTAATGCATAGGATCCTTCTCCATTACAAATGGTCTTAGAGGTGGCACACAGATCCTTCCTTAGCGCACCAGGTGGACTGGTGGCGAGCAGAGGAGAACACACAGGTGAGTTTTCTAGAACGTTGGCTAATACATCAACCCAATGTGTGGTCTATTGATGAGGTGTCGACAAAGGAGGCTACGAGCTGGTGGATCATCTAGAACGTGAGCTTCATTACCCAGATGCGTGGACACCAATTCATTTGTAGAACTGTTTCACATTTTAATTCTTGAAATTAATTCTCAACAACGCGCAGTTTGGTTAGCGATCTGGACGGAAAGCTAAATAGTGAGATGGACTGTGAGCTGGATGACAAGCTGGACGTTGAGCTAGACGTGATGTGTGCATGGCAAGATGAATGCGTACTTGTTACTAATTTGACCCAAAAAGATTATATAATCTGCAAACAAATATACAAATCAATTAATATATCAAATGTGCTTCAACAATGTCAATTTTAATTAATAAAATCATAAAATAATAATAATAAATGGATTTTATACAAACCTTAAATTCATACATATCTGGGATGAATAGTGATTTGCATGACATAAAATATGCAAAAATATAATAAAACATATGTTTAAATAAGTAATTTAATTGTAAAAAATGATAACAAATCTAGGATCAACACAAACCCCAAGCATAATATCCAAAATACCAAAGACACTAGCCCTCCTCCTTCTCTGTCCCTCCTTCTCTCTCTCTTGCACAATACAAGTGTGAGTGAGAGTGTATAAATGAGGGAGGGAACCTCCCTATTTATACTAGTTTCCCAAATAACATTTTATGTAACTGGTCTAAGCTATCAAGTTGACAGGATCATCCTACCTAGGTAAAATCACAAGAATTATTATATTATTCTTTTCGGGGAACTAATGACCCTACTTACAATAGATGGTTTACCCCATGAATTTTATGTGACCTTTTATATCAGTGGCATCCCCTGAAGGAATAATAATAACAATGTAAATTACAGGTAACATATTATTCGAAGTTACATTATTTCAACACCCCCCCTTAACAAGAAGGGTATTCTACTGAAAGTAATAACAACTGGTGTTGATATACACAACATCATCAGAAGGAGGGAGGAGGCATTGTCAACATAATATTTTGGAACATTTTCTGGTAGATCTATAGATCATTGTAATTTTTGAACAACATCGTCATCTACAACATAGATCTAGAGCATTATATTCTACAGCATGGAACTGGAGCATCATGATCTACAACATGGAGCTAGAGAATCATCATCATCAGTATAAACATAGAACTACTGGAACATCATCATCTGCATCAACATAAAATTGCTGGAATGTTATCATCATCATCTTCTATATAGAGTTGAAGTGTCTGCATCTATATTATGGAAATGGGGCATCATCATCTATAGAATGGAACTGGAATATCATCAGTAGCATGTAGATGGAGAATCATCATCTACAACATGGAACTAGAGAATCATCTATAGCATGGAGCTAGAGAATCATCATCGTTCGCTAGAACATCATCATATGCAACATAGATTTCAATCATCATCTGCATAAAAACTGATATGTCACTAACATCGATAGCATGAGGTTGTCTCATGAGCATAAACATGGAACAACAACAAAAACGATAGTACGAGGCTGGAATCACAACAACAACAAAAAATACATCACATCAACATAAATATGGAATAATAACAACATGTGACAGGTATAACAACATCATCATCAACATCCCAAGGATGGAGAAAAATCATTTACGGTAGGTATAACAACAAAAAACACGATCCCTTGTTTCGGAATTGCCAAATCATGGACACCATGGTACTCAAACAATCCTTCCTTTCAAAATTATGGGATTAAGTCTATTAACGCAAAAAAATACTCAACTATCTCTACATGGCCTAAACCACATACATACATCATTTTCCTACCATTTTCCCCTTATTTTTGACCTCCACAACTATGGTTTACCCTTATTCTCTCTCAAAAAGCTCAAAAAACATAAAAAGGGCCTGAAAACCAAAAAGGCCTTAAAACCCCCAAAAAGGCCTAAAAACCAAAAAAAGAGATTAAAAACCCAGAAAAAAGGCTTAAACCCTAAATAGGGATTAAAAACCTAAACAGGGTTCCAAAATCCTAAAAGAGAGAAAAGGACACAAAAAAATATAAAATAATGTGGAGGTCTCCATCACAAGATTCACTTATTCCTTCTCCCATTATTCTATTTTTTGTGAATACAGTGAGAAACCACTATTATCAAAGTACTCACTTCCTTTTTCCAATCATTCCATAGCCCCACCATCTCCCATCCAGTACGTAGAGGCATCCTCTATACTAACCAGCCTATGGAGAGGTGGCCCATTTCCAAGTGTGGGGCACGATGGCCCATTTTCAAGAAAAGAGAAGGTATACTTGTCATGTTTTTTGTTTATTTAGTTTAGTTGCATTTTATTACTATTTTTTGTTTACTAATATTTTGTTTTGTTGTAGCTCCTTTTGCATGAACTCTACCCTTCTGTCTCATTGATGGGAGGGAGGTGCTTTTGCACATAGCAAGGGTGAAAACCATGCTACAGTTTTGGCGACCACCCTGGTTGATCCCCAAGGATCCCTTGTTTTGCAGGTGTTTATTTTATTTCTTCTCATGGACTTCACCGATCAGACCCTCATGCGACCAATCCGAGTCTATATGGCACTGGTTCATGTCCTTGTCGGCCCATGTCGGCTTTTTTTTTTATAAATGTTTTAGTTTTGGTCCAAGTCACGGCTTTCGGGCCCAAACCCGTGACCCAGTCACATCTTTCGAGCTAGAACTTGCAACCCAAGTAGTGGCTTTATACCTGAAAATAACTCCTTTCCTCCCAGGGAAAAGTTGTGCCTATTTTTTGTAGTCTGAGTGACTCAGGCGCCTCTGTTTGGCCTGTTTGTGTGACCCAGTCGTGACTGTCGACCTATTAAGTGCAACCTGTTTGTTTCTGAACCAAGCCGCCTCTTTTTTACTTGTTTAAGTGACCCAATATTAGCTTTCAGCCTATTTAAATGCGATCTATCTGTTTCTAAGCTCATTTATGTAATTTACATTTCATTTTAAAAGTTGGAAATTCACACACTTATTTAGCCCCTCCTCCTCTACTCGGTCTTTACCGTACGGGGTATTCTAAGATATGAAGGGGGGGTGAGTAAGTTAAGTAATAGGAACACACTTATTATTGTTCTATTCAATTAAAAACAAGTTACTTTGGAGGCTACGGGGAGTGGACACCATTGGGGGTCTCACAGCATTCATGTCCTCCTTGTTGAGCACCGAGCACTTGGGGCTTGACCTATGGATCTATGGGTGGACTTGTTGCCACTTTGTTGAGAGCCCAACACTCCCTCTTTGATGTGAAGGATGTGAATTTTTGGTAGTCACACTATCGATTTGCAAGCATCATAGTCAGTCACCCATTTGCAAACCCTTGTTTGTCTTGTACCTTGTTCTTATTTTCTTTTACCTTTGAGACCTACTTTGGTACATCCCTTTGCTTGAATGTTGCATGAAATTCATTATTATGTGTCTATTTTATATTTGAAAGTAAAAGCAACAATTTCATACACAAAGTGCACACAATCACACCAAATAATCAACCAAACTCGGTTCATGACCCCGAGCAAAACCATAAAAGTAACCAAATTTACTTAACAACATTTGGTTTGGGACATAAGTCTCATCCACAAAAACTATGGGAAGTACTTGGTATTTTCCCCAGAACTCATTGTGAGGAGTACCATAGGAACACCAAAGTAGTTGGCCAACGAGAGGACCTTCCAAGCAAAATGGGAAATGATCCCATACGGATTGACTAGATACCCACCTATGAGGAAAAAACCAAAGCGTCGTCTTGAGGTAGTATTGGTGGCTGAGTGACTCCCTTTGAGACAATAGGAAACTGATTTAAAATGGGGTCCAAAATTCATTTCCAAATTACTACAATAAGCCACCATTGCTTTACTATGATATTCCTCTCAGAACCCTCTTCGAAAAACCTCCTCACCTTCAGAAGGACACACAGCCTCTGATTTTGATTTAGACTCCTACCACTTCGGACCGAATCTCATCATAGTAGCATCTAGCCCCATGGATGGCACGCATATTGATTCCTTCTCTGGAGGGATAATTGGTGGTGGACCCATGTCCCTTCCTCCCATCAGCACGGGTATCCCCTCCAGTGGTACCACCACCACTGTGCATGTTTTTGTAGGTACGCTACCCATTAGTAGCATCCCCACAGTAGCTACCACAATCTTGAGCATACCATTGTACATGCATGGGGGCAGTGGATCTTCCACTACCATTTTGACCATCCCTATCATGGGAGGTTGGACTCACATACCCCTAGCCATGCATGGGCATCATGTTTGCAAAAACTTTGGTTCCATTGCCGGTCCATCCCGAGACAACTTCAGGTCTAACCTACATTTTATGACTTGTCTTAAATTGCCATATCTGGCTAGGCTAATGAATGACCCCATTAGTCATCAACCCCATTGGCCTCCCATGCCAACCAAACTTCCTTCAGACATCCCAAAGTTTGAGGGAAAGGCAGGTGAGGACCCCCAAAACCATATCATGTCCTTCCACTTATGGTGTTCCTCAAACAACATTATGGATGACTCAATCAGACTAAGGATATTACATCGCGCACTTATAGGTTCTACTACAAAATGGTACATAGAACTGCCACCTACCTCCTATCCCGATTTCTTCTCACTTTCCTCCATGTTCCTCCAATAATTTCAACTACCAGTCCGATATGATGAGGGAGTTGAGATCCTTCTATCCTACTAGCAAAATACAACCACTCACATCACTAACCACATACATGAGTGGCAACGGTGCCATAGCTTGTGCAAGATCCAACTGGATGATAGGATATTCCTTGACTAGTTCCTAAAAACCTTGCTCCCACCCATAGCCAAGGACTTCACCTCTGAGCGGCCCCAAATTAAGGATGAGGCCATCTTAAAGGCCCAGTAGTTTGATTTAATCTATGTCCGGTATGGGTATTTATATACCATCATACAAGATGATCCCCATGCCTTCACCTATGGTCGCGATATGTAGAGGGAATCCCATGCTGTGGATGGTATCATCAGCTCTATCTCAAAACTCCCTCAGTACTATGCGACACCCCCTATGATGCCACCACACCTAGGAAACATCCATAATGTTGCACAACCAAACCATGTTCCTGACTACTCATAGATGATGGCTTAGTATGAAGCCTCCTCCTCTTATGCACATCCTGCGCCAAGTCAACACACTCATTCATCGACCTGCCTGACACACTCATAATCAGGACCAATGGCTGGATTTGTAGCTCCCCAAGCTCCTTCGGTCTATTTCACACCACCAATGCAACAAAACTTGGCTCCAGCCCTGTCCACCCCAGTTTCCACATGACAAGTTTTCACTTAGAAAAACCTTCCCAACCAACCTTCCCCTAACAACCAACAAGGTAAGGGTAAGAAAAACCGAGGGAGAAACCAAGGTAATAATCAGCCGCAATGAGGTGGCCAACATCCTAACCCCCTAGCAACAACCATGCTAATCCACCAGCACAGAACCCTCAATAGCTTGAACAACCGGGAAAGAACCCACAGTTACGAACTAATCATCTATGTGCCCTATGTAACACCTTCAGTCACTATATGCATCTATGCCCTCACATGGCTCTTGCCGGCTAGTCTCTCCAAAATGAGGCTCAGCAGGGTGCCAATGCTGTGGCTTTAGCTTAGCCTAACCCAAAACCACTACATCCTCCACTTATGGTGCTCCAAAATCCATTACCACTCCAATAATTGGTTTCTACCACACCCTTGGCCCCACCTTCCCCTGGAGCTCCTTCATCTCCCATAGCCCTGACCACGGCTCTGCCTATAGATTCTGGTGTCGATCACCTAATGACACTATCAACTGAATAATTCAACCTCCACACCATGCGAAACCAGTATGGCTCCACCATAGGAACTGCTGACCCATCAATGACATCCACTTCTAACACTTCCAGCATGCCCCTCCACTTACCTATAGCCCCCACCAATGGGGAGGCCAGAGGTTCATGGTTTCCTATATGACATATAGCTAAGAACGTGATTGCTCGAGCTTCCCTAAATTATAGCATCATTGACAACTTGTCCCAATCACCTATGTCCATGTCCAATCTAGAGGTGCTCAAAAGTTTCCCAACATGATGGTAAGCGTTGTTATCCACTTTAGGTGTTGTCGATCCTTCCGATTCTAGGTTGATCACGTTTGATCTGGACCAAGGAGAATCCAGAATGCCATCCACCATCGCCTTCCAAATTCTGGTCTCAATTGGGAATTTGGTTGTACATCAATGTATCGTTGATGAAGGGGCATCTATCTATGTCAAGTCAACTTTTGTCTGGTAAAAACTTGGGTCCCCTACCCTCCAACCATCCACTACCGTATTTTGTGCCTATGATGGGTTCTCTACAAAGGCCAAGGGAATTCTTTCGAATGTTCCTATTTCATTAGCTAGTAAAATGATTTTAATTGACATCGAGGTTATTAATGACCAACTTCATTATAACCTTCTCCTTGGGCGTAGCTACATGGATTCCATGAGATCCGTGGAATCCACCGTATTTCAACTCCTCATGTTCCCTCATGATGGAAAGATCATGATGGTCAATCAGTTAACTTACTACGATCCACAAGGACTGACCGCAACATAACATGTCATCCCTACCACTGATACTACCATCGAAATTTTTTCCATCCCATCCTTATCTGCTGTAGGACTGAGATTTTTTGTCAAAGCGCCTATGGAGCACACCTTTCCATCTTTGCCACCTTCGACTGTGTCAATTGACATAGCCGATTTGTGTACTATTTCATCCAGTACCATCTCAACCACACCGCAAAATTAGTCGCAACCCCAACCTCTATCACCCAGGAATTATTGGGGTTCTTTCCCAATCCACACGATTCCTTTCTTATTCCCATTATCCAGCATTGTGAGTAAGCATGTTATTGCTACTCTAAATTTACCGAATTTTACGTTATGTATTCATGTGTGGTACCTTGATCCACCTACCCCACCTCCAATACCTTAGGTTGTGTTGACTCTCATTCAACCAATCACGGTAGATTCACGCCCTCCTTTGAGCCCATAAAACACACCTTTTGCCCCCAAACTTTCCCCTCATATCCCAAAGAAGACTGGGAGCGAGGCCTCCAAGGTAGTAGCGGAGCCTCAGCCTGCTCCACCTTTCACTTTGTGTGATGTCCACGGACATGCAACTCAGAATTTCCAAGAGATAACTATCCTCCGCACACAAATAGATGATATGGATATAGCCGACGACACTCCTGTAGTCATCGTCTCAACTCTGCCAGCGACCAAGAATAAGTATTTACAGACCAATCATTCGGCGTGATTTGCAGTTTATACGGACACTATTTGCACCATTTCTAGGACTTGGTCAAGTATTGTTTTGTCCTTCATAATCTTTGGAAACACTCTCATGAGTCTGAGATCACTGTAATCGAGGATATTCACTCTCTGATTTACTCCTCGAACACCATGACCATTTATAATATTTCGAGCTCCACCAACCCTTCCGTCTTCGCAACCATTGATGATTGCTCAGATCTATCCAATCATTGTTTCAACAACGAAGAGGAGATGCTTGAAGCCCTTTCAGCTCCTGAATACCCATGGGATGATATGCACCATCCCTCATTCTTTATCCCCAAGGGACCTTTATCAACATCAGATCAATATTCATTTGAAGCCAAGGAATTCATCCATGGTAAGGTGGATTGGCTCAAAAACCCCATCTCGGCTCCCGATGCCTTTGACTAGGGAAACATGGCCAACATATCACCCAATATCAAATTTAACATCTCAACCAACCTGGAGGTTGTTGAAGAAATCACACTCAGAGCATCATGCTCCCCTAAATAAGTTGCTTCCTACAAATTAGCAATTTTTTAGGAGTTCTGTGACATCTTTGCTTGCTCATATACCAAGATTCATGGGTTGGATCCATCCATCATTGAATATCACATTGATACATGGCCTGATGTGGCACCCATACATCAGAAAAAATGACCCATTCACCCTTCAAAGGCTGTCGTGGTTAAAGCCGAAATTGAGAAGCTGCACATAGTAGGCTTCATATACCCCATCGCATATACCACTTGGGCTTCTAATCCTGTTCCTGTGAAAAAAAAACAAGGTACCATCTATGTTTGTATGGATTTTCATGATTTCAATTTGGAATGTCCCAAGGACAATTTCCCTACTCCTTTCATTGACCAAATCATTGATTCCTACATCGAACATGAGGTCTTTTCCTTCATGGATGGTTTCTCTGGATATAACCAAATTCAGATCCAGAAGGAATACCGCTACATGACTACGTTCACAACCCCCTAGGGCACATTCACATATCGAGTGATGCCCTTTTGCCTTAAAAATGATGGAGCCACTTTTTAGTGAGCCATGACATACTACTTCCACAACCTTATCCACATCATACTGGTCTACCTGGGTGACCTTACCGCTCGCTCACGGAAGCATTCACAACACTTTGACAACTTACGACAAGTCTTCCTGCGATGTCACAATTAAAAAATATTCTTGAACCCACTCAAGTGTGTGTTTTGTGTCCTAGTCAGCCATTTGCTTGGGTTCACCGTCTCTCACAAAGGGATTGTAATTTCCCCTCTCAAAGTTCAAGCCATTCTCGATCTACCCTCACCACGGAGTTTGTGCTAATTACAGAGTCTCCAAGGAAAGGCCAACTTCCTTCGCCATTTCATACTAGAATATGAAACAAAATCCCATGGTTGCTTATGCATGCTTCATACCAACATTCCATTTGTTTGGTATTAACATGCACAAAATTATTTTGACACATTAAAGCAAGCTCTAGCTTCTGCCCCAGTGCTATCTGCACCCAACTTCACCAAGGATTCCATCCTCTATGTGTCATCATTTGAAAATTCCATCGCTGTAGTTTTGGTCCAGGAGGATGATGCTCATCAAGAGCATGTGATTTACTATGTTAGCTAGAAGCTGACTGGTCCCCCGTTACATTATCGAAATGAATAAAATATTACCCTCATCATCGTATTGTCTGTTCCAAAGCTGCACCATTACATCCTTGTAAACCATACTAGAGTCGTGGGATGATTCTAACCCTATTCGATACCTCTTGAGTTTCTTACTCCTACAATTCCGTGAGACCAAGTCGATTGTCATCCTTCAGGAGTTCGACTTGGAAATCATTGCCCCCAAGAACACCAAATCTATGGCGCTAGATGCACTGATGAGAGACCTCCCTCCATTGTATGCATCACCACCAATTGTGGTCAACCTTCCTGATGACTTCTTATTTGTCATTTCCACAGAAGATCCATGATATGGGGGAATTATCCAGTACCTGTGCACCAACAAGTTTGATGTCCACCTAAGCCGCGAAGATAGATGGCACATCCGACACCAAGATGCTTGCCATCTCCTCATAAGGGGTTTTCTGTACCGTTAGGCTATCGATACCATATTACGTCGTTTCCTCACCCATGATGAGGCTGAAAAATTCCTCAATGAATTTCATAGTGGAGCTTGCAGTGGCCACCTCTCTGGTCTAGAAACTGGCCAAAATATTCTATGTGGCGCCTATTTTTGACCTACCATTTTCGCTAATTGCATCGAGGCGGTCAAACACTACCACAGTTTTCAACTATTTTCCCCAAAAGCAATTATTCCCCCCGTGTTGTTCCACCTAGTAGTCAACGTTAGTCCCTTCTACAAATGGGAAACTGATTTGATGACATGTAACCCCACCTTAGCTGGCGGCCATAACTACATCATCATTGCTGTTGATTATTTCACAAAATGGGTCGAGTCCGTGTCTACATTTAATTGTAAGGCCAGAACAACATCATGTTTCTTCTTTAAACATGTTATTGCATGATTCGATGCCCCGATCAAATAGTTTTAGACCATGGTTTTCACTTTGAAGATGTGGTTTGGACTGAGCTTTCAACCATGTTTAATTTCAAGCACTAGTTCTCCTCCTCATACTAACCTCAGGGCAATGGACAAGTTAAAGCTGTCAACAAGATCATCAAGACCATGCTCCAGAGGATGGTAGGGAACCACAATACCAAATAGAACCATATTCTCTTCTCATCCCTCTGGTCCTACAGGACATCAACAAAAACCTCCACTAGATTCACCCCTTTCAACTTACTCCATGGTGTTGAATCAATACTTTGCATAGAGTGCCATATCCCATTGCTCCTCCTTGATATAGAGCTCCTTCCCGATACCTTGCCTTTGGAATAACACCTTATTCTACTTGAATAGACCAATGAGGAACTTTGTGCTTTTCTCCAAGGAATTGAAGCCGCTAAACACGGTCGAAGTCACATTTTGACTCCCATATCCACCCTTGTACCTTTAGCGAAGGTGATCTGGTCCTCATTTATGACCAAGCCAATGATAAGATGGGAAAAGGGAAGTTGGAATCCATGTGGTATGACCCACATGTCATCCACCGCTACCTTGGAAAGGGCACATATATTCTTGCTAACTCGGATGGAAACCTCTTGAAGAATCCCCACAATAGGATCTACCTCAAGAGGTTGTACACCTGAAGTCACTACCATGAGTCACTTGTATTATATTTTTTTCATTTTTGTTTTACAGCATTATTAAAATGAGTCTTACATTTTATTTCCTTGATTTCTCCATATGGATCCTACCTTGTGTCATTATATTGGATTTGCTGATGGAGAAAGTAGATGGTCTCCTAATCTCGCCTCGGCCGCATGGGTTATCTATTCCCCGTCACATGAGTTGATCCATATTGACGGAATGTGTGTTGGAATTGCTACCAACAACCAGGATGAGTATGATGTTGTCATTAGTCTCCTGGTATCTTCCCTCCAATTGGGTATTCGTCACCTTGATTTCTTCTTAGACTCCTAGTTGCTTGTCTCCCAGTTGAATAACCACCACCGGGTATGCGATCCTTACCTCTTTAGAAAGTTCCTATGCATTAAACAATTGGTTATAAATTTTGAATCCATCACATTCATACATGTTCCCAAAAACCTCAATAATGTAACAAACCAAATGGCTAATGATTTTCTAGAGTGGCATATTCATCATCGCATATAGGAAATCAAGAAACCGCATCATGCATCATCATATAAAAACAGGTATACATATGCAATATACATCATCTAGACATTTTCATCATAACAAAGAATCGCATAAATACAATAAAACGGTGCATCCACATGCATAATATATATATATATATATATATATATATATAATGTCAATGGTGTTCAGTACAAAATGGTAAGCTCCATAAGCTTTCTCAACTGATCATACATATCAGTACAAAAATCCTAGTGCACCACCACACTAGGGGCAGCATCACCAGATGCTACTCAGAATTGGAATCCTCTTCTTTGTACTCTAGATTTGACTCCTCCTTTGTGTCCTCCTCTTCACTGGAGCTATCCTCGTCCTCCATAGGTGCATTGCACTGCACCGTCGCCCAAACATACTCGGTGATGACCACGATCCTCCTCATCAAGGGGATCCACTAATGAGGTGCACAGTAACAGAAAACTATCAAATCATCATCCAAACGCTGCCAGTTTTCATCAGTAACTCCATCCAGCAAATACTCGATGTCTCGATGAAGTGCCCGCAAGGTACTCTAGGTTCCGGTAGCAGGTGGATCCACCCCCTCCACCCTGCCCCTCCATCGCTCATAACCTGTGGGTGGATGTGGTCCGACCTCTGCACATACACATAGTACACCATCAATATCTATCAGATACATTGGCTACCACTAAGTTAGTAAACTATGCATGAATGTAAACACATAAAACATCATGCATACATACCATCTGGCCCCCAGGCCTGTCCTGGTGGTCGGGGCATCTTCGAGTCTCTCCTGTAGTCCATCCCTATGTATGGGTAGTACTAAATAAGGAGTGGAATATACCTCTATTGCACTAGTATATCTTGATTAAAAAATCGTCCCACTAGGAAGCCTCCCTCCCAGACCAGCATCTCACTCCATCTCTACATCCGAGGCTCCTGACGCCCGCCATCTTGCACTACCAAGTGCGGTCAAAGGGTAGATATTGTCGAACAAGAAGAAAGATAACAGAAATGAGGGGAAATAGAAATCCCCACCCATAGTCCTGATGTGGTTCAATGAATGCCGAACCACTATCAATTACATCTGGGCCAACACATAGTAGGTTCCCTCCATCACACGCTCCATAATCTAGAACTGTCCCATGGAGATCTTGTGCATCCCTGATGAGACCAAGATCCATAGCACCATTGATGCAACCACCCGAGTCAAGAGACTCTCAATATCGCACATCAGGATTTATGACCTACACATAATAGATGAGGCACAACAATGCCTCTCACAAAGGTTATCCAATGTCACTCTGTGTCCGAGCTTCGGCATCGTATCGCTAATTACTCCTAGCATCGAGAGCCCAATCAAAAAGTACATGTCCTGGAGTGTTATCTCAAGCTTCTCCCCATGGATAATGAAACACTCTGTGTCAGTATCCTAAATTCTTACCACTGTCTCAAACAACAGTCTCGTATTCCACATCAGTGGTACCCGGAAGTAATTCAACAACCCACTATTGGAAATCGTGTCCCGCACCCCCGCATTTCTCAATGCCTAGGTCCACAAGGTCCCAAGGTCCTGCTCTTGCCATGCTGGTAAGGCCATTCGACAAAGCAGACAAATCCTTGTCAGGAACAATCCTACACACAAAAATATCATCCAGGATGAATTCGTGCCTTTTCGGCCATTATGAGCGACACAAGTCGCACTTAATCCCAGACCAGCCATGACTCAGTCGCACATTTTGGATAAATAGGTACGACCATAATTGCACCTATCTCCTCAACAGGTGTAACTAGGTTGCGACTATTTGTCCAAAAAGTGTGACCCAGGTCACAGATTTTCCTTCGAAAATTACGACGCACCCCTAACAAACCCTTTCAGTTCAGTAGGGGAACATGGATGAGCAAACCACAAATGTAAGCCACTGAAAAGGATGACTTCGATGGGTACTCTTACCTGTAAGTCACTGATCTAAAATCCAACAGTCAGAATAAAAGAAATCAGCAAAAGGGTTATGGGGTCCTCAACTCCAACTCAACACTGAACAGTAACAATGACACATGGCATGTGGTCCCCACTTCTTTATAGGCCTCCATTGGGTCTATTTTTCTTTCGTACGCCAAAAGGTCATCCAGAGTCCATTTGGGGCACCGTTTGCATGACCGGGTTCAATTTTCCTTCCTTTATCTATTGACGAGACCCTTGTCTCTTGCTTTCACCATGATTTTTTGGGAGAATTCTTAGATGCCACCTCAATTTATGTGCCACCATGCGAATCTCCATTATAGAGTTTCTGTTAAGATCTTTTCTTACTCTTAAAAAAATGAAAAGATCATCGAGCACCCTTACTTCCTTTCACACTCATTAAAGTATTTGAAAGGATGTCTATGTATCATCTTTTATCCTTTTTTCAGACTATGTAGACTATCAAGAAAAATATCACTTTGGCACATTCAGGCCAAAAACATTTCCCTTTGTATCCTTTTATCCTTTATCAAGCATTGGGACCGAATTTTATGAAAAAAGCTCATCATAGGTTGTCTTTAAGCTCTTTTCCAAGCTTCTCATCAAGAAAATATTGCTGAGAAAACTTGGTTTCATTCATGCTTGTAAAATTATTTGAATGACTGTCCAGTCAGTATAGGTTTAACCTTTTCCGGCCTGATTAGACTACCAATGGTAAAGAAGTCTTCCTTCTCTAAATATTGGGAGAGATCTCCTATGCACACTTTTATCCTTTTTCGGACTCAAGAGACTACATACAAAAAAGAGACCACACTAGAGTATTTTTCCTATTTTCAAACTCTCTAAAAATGAAAACACCAATGAGAGTTTACCCTCTTGGGCTCGCTAAAAGTCCAAGAGATTGTGTCATAACTGTGTCTTTCGACACAATCCCATATATTACATTTGGACAGCTTTCCCCCATTGGGTCACCTTTTTTCAAGAGTCTGCGATGAGTATTTCTTGGATCCCCTGGATATCATTAGTCCAGTTACTTCCTTCAGTATTTCCCATGTAGAGTTACATTCCTGGTATCACGGCTATGATCCCTCTCTCATGAGTTAGTTTCATTTGCTGCCAGGTCAAAACTGCCATCATTTCTATGAACAAAGGAATTTTGAGTCTCCCATGCTCCCATGCCTTTGTTCCCGCATGCATTATGTCAGTCCCCATATTTTCCCACATCTTTAGTTATCCTCCTTGTGCTTTTGGTTTAGGAAACATTATTTCCTTGGTCAGTTGCAGGTCTCTATTTGTCGACGAAAACACATCTATTCTAGAGGATATACATAGAGGTCTTTGTATCCTAGTTGCATTAACATTATTGCTGAGCTCCTTGGACCACTTGAGAGGAGTCCTTAGTGCCTCTTGGGATGGTTGTGTCTTACGTGCTCGACTTCAGCTAGATCATCACACCATTGAGATTCATACAGGGTATTGGTCCGTACAGTATTTGGTTGAATACCTAGGTTGTCACCTGACTATAGCACATGGGTGAGTCTATTAAGAGACCTAGATAGGTTCAGGTCCCTTGTGTTTTCCGGGTTGCATTGGAAACAATTTTCATAATCCCCCATGGTAGTGCTTCTATATAGCTTCATTATTGATGTGGAATATTGTACCACAGAGACTCTAACTCTCTGTTAGTGAGTCCCTATAGTTATGTAAACTTCCAGATCCAGCAGAGCATCAATTGTGTAGATATTTCATTCCATGAGAATTCCATGGTTCCTATGTATCCATTCTTGATATCATCATTGTATTTTGCCTCTCATTGAGGCCACCATTATGTAACATCAGTTGTATATATATTGATCGAATCCCGTATTTTCGAGCCTTGATCCCATTATTTATTAGTTTGACATTGTTACGAGTATGGGTATGCCTGCCTCATCCATATACATGTCACATATTATTTGTATCTCACCCATTGTTGGGAACCAATATTAATACAATAACCAAAATCCACTGTGTCTCGAACAATGAAGCACCACTTCTCCAAAGGTCTCTCTGTTATCCCCATGATCCTATGATGTCTATAGGCCATACGATGAACTCCTTCCCTCACACATTAGGGGACAATCTGATAACGCAAAAAATTTCTCGACTAGCTCTGCATGGCCTAAACCACATACAAACATAATTTTCCTACCATTTTCCCTTTATTTTTGACCTCCACAACTATGGTTTACCCTTATTCTCTCTCAAAAAGCTCAAAAAATATCAAAAAGGGCCTATAAACCCAAAAAGGCCTTAAAACCCCCCCAAAAAGCCTAAAAACCCAGAAAATGGCTTAAAAACCCAAAAAGGGCCTAAAACACCAAATAGGGATTAAAAACCTAAAAAGGGTTTCAAAACCCTAAAAGAGACAAAATGACAGAAACAACTATAAAATAGTGTGGAGGTCTCCATCATAAGATTCACTTATTCCTTCTCCCATTATTCTATTTTTTGTGAGTACAGTGAGAAACCACTATTCTCAAAGTACTCGCCTCCTTTTGCCAATCATTCCATAGCCCCATCATCTCCCATCTGGTATGTTGAGGCATCCTCCTTACTAACCATCCTGTGTAGAGGCAGCTCATTTCCAAGTTTGGGGCACAGTGGCCCATTTTCAAGCAAAGAGAAGGTATACTTGTCATTTTTTTGTTTATTTAGTTTAGTTGCATTTTCTTACTCTTCTTTGTTTACTAATATTTTTGTTTGTTGTAGCTTTTTTTAAACAAACTCTACCCTTCTATCTCATTGACGGGAGGGAGGTGATTTTGTCCGTAACAAGGGTGAAAACCCTGCTCCAAATTCCTTCACTAGAACCCTAGACTATCCTTCATTTCAGAATTACAGTATCAAGTCCACTACTAACATCCGTGATGATCCTTCCTTTCATAATTATGAGATCAAGTCCAACAATGTCCTAGATGGTCATTCATTTTAGAATTACGATATCAAGTCCACTACTAACATCCTAGATGATTGATTCTTTCGGAATTATGGGATAAATTTCACTCACGACATTTAATACGATCTTTCCTTTTGAAATTACAAGATCAATTCTAAGTATTATTAGACCCAACATATTCTATGATTCATCCTTTTGAAATTATGGGATCAAGTCTAAGGGTTATTAGTCCCAACATCTTCGATGATCCATCGTTTCAGAATTACGGGATCGATTCAACTCACAACATTTACGACAATCATTCTTTTTGGAATTACAGGATCAAGCATAAGGATGATTATTCTCAACATCTTGGACGATCCTTCCTTTCGGAATTACATGATCGAGACCACTCACAAAATTTAAGATGATCCTTCGTTTCATAATTACAAGATCAAGTCTCACTATGATTAGTCCCAACATCTTGGATGGTCTTTCCTTTCGGAATTATGGGATTGAGTCTACTCACAACATTAAGATGACCCTTGCTTTCAGAATTATGGGATGAAGTCTAACGATGATTAGTCCAACATCTTGGATGATCCTTCCTTCCCAAATTATGAGATCAAGTCCATCCAAATCAACATTTAAGATGATGCTTCCTTTCAAAATTACAAGATGAAGTCTAAATATGATCACAATCACATCATCTACATCATGGGAAATCCTTCCTTTTGGAAATACGAGATCAATTCCATCAACATCTTTAGATGATATTTCCTTTCGGAATTACGGGATTTAGTTTAACATGATCAACATTTAATATGATCCTTCCTTTCAGAATTATAGGATCAAGTATAAGCATGATCAATCCCAACTAATATATTTGTTGTGATCAGGATATTGTAGTATCAACAATACTACTCCCCCTTTCGAGGGAAGTCCTTACAGACAAGACCAAGCCTGTCTTAGAAGTGTTCAAACTTCACACGAGATAGAGGCTTAGTCAATGCATCTGCAACCTGCTCATCTATGATCACATATTGGAGCTTTATAAAGGCCTTATGCACCATGTCACGAATGTAGAAGTACCATATTTCTATGTGCTTCATCTTATCATCGAGGATGGTGTTTTCTATCATATTTATTATTAGTTTTTCTAAGTTAATTTACTTAGGATATTTATCTAAAAGAATAATAAGCAGAACAATACATCAAAGATACATAAGATAAAGAAGAGACATATATTTTCATCAGGGAAACCTGGAAAAGTGAAAACCCTGCAAGCTTCCTCGAAATAGTTCTGTCACAAAGATAAGATGACAAGATAAAATAACCCAAGAAAAATATCTCTAGAACATCTCTATGTCCCTCCTCTTCCTCTCTCTCCTAAAGTGCACATGAGAGAGCAAGTGAAGTGTGTGACAAATGAGGAGGGCACCTCTCTATTTATATTCTTTTGTTCAGTTAGTTAACTCAACCACTAGGTCACTCAGGATCCTATGATGTTTGTTGTCCATACGATGAACTCCTTCACTCACACATTAGGGGACAATCTGATAACGCAAAAAAATTCTCAACTAGCTCTGCATGGCCTAAAAAACATACATACATAATTTTCCTGCCATTTTCCCTTTATTTTTGACCTCCACAACTATGGTTTACCCTTATTCTCTCTCAAAAAGCTCAAAAAATATCAAAAAGGGCCTATAAACCCAAAAAAGGCCTTAAAACCCCCCCAAAAAGCCTAAAAACCTAGAAAATGGCTTAAAAACCCAAAAAGGGCCTAAAACACCAAATAGGGATTAAAAACCTAAAAAGGGTTTCAAAACCCTAAAAGAGAGAAAATGATAGAAAAAACTATAAAATAGTGTGGAGGTCTCCATCATAAGATTCACTTATTCCTTCTCCCATTATTCTATTTTTTGTGAGTACAGTGAGAAACCACTATTCTCAAAGTACTCGCCTCCTTTTGCCAATCATTCCATAGCCCCATCATCTCCCATCTAGTATGTCGAGGCATCCTCCTTACTAACCATCCTATGTAGAGGCAGCTCATTTCCAAGTTTAGGGCACAGTGGCCCATTTTCCAGAAAACAGAAGGTATACTTGTCATTTTTTTGTTTATTTAGTTTAGTTGCATTTTCTTACTCTTCTTTGTTTACTAATATTTTTGTTTGTTGTAGATTTTTTTAAACAAACTCTACCCTTCTATCTCATTGACCGGAGGGAGGTGATTTTGCACGTAACAAGGGTGAAAACCCTGCTCCAAATTCCTTCACTAACACCCTAGACTATCATTCATTTCAAAATTACAGTATCAAGTCCACTACTAACATCCTTGATGATCCTTCCTTTCATAATTATGAAATCAAGTCCAACAATGTCCTAGATGGTCATTCATTTCAGAATTACGATATCAAGTCCACTACTAACATCCTAGATGATTGGTTCTTTCAGAATTACGGGATAAATTTCACTCACGAGATTTAATACGATCTTTCCTTTTGAAATTACAAGATCAATTCTAAGTATTATTAGACCCAACATATTCTATGATTCATCCTTTTGAAATTACGGGATCAAGTCTAAGGTTTATTAGTCCCAACATCTTCGATGATCCATCGTTTCAGAATTACGGGATCGATTCAACTCACAACATTTACGACAATCCTTCTTTTTGGAATTACTGGATAAAGTATAAGGATGATTATTCTCAACATCTTGGACGATCCTTCCTTTTGGAATTACATGATCGAGTCCACTCACAAAATTTAAGATGATCCTTCGTTTCATAATTACAAGATCAAGTCTAACTATGATTTGTCCCAACATCTTGGATGATATTTCCTTTCGGAATTATGGGATTGAGTCTACTCACAACATTAAGATGACCCTTACTTTCAGAATTATGGGATGAAGTCTAACGATGATTAGTCCAACATCTTGGATGATCCTTCATTTCCAAATTATGAGATCAAGTCCATCCAAATCAACATTTAAGATGATGCTTCCTTTCAAAATTACAAGATCAAGTCTAAATATGATCACAATCACATCATCTACATCATGGGAAATCCTTCCTTTTGGAAATATGAGATCAATTCCATCAACATCTTTAGATGATATTTCCTTTCGGAATTATGGGATTTAGTTTAACATGATCAACATTTAATATGATCCTTCCTTTCAGAATTACAGGATCAATTATAAGCATGATCAATCCCAACTAATATATTTGTTGTGATCAGGATATTGTAGTATCAACAATACTACTCCCCCTTTCGAGGGAAGTCCTTACAGATAAGACCAAGCCTGTCTTAGAAGTGTTCAAACTTCACACGAGATAGAGGCTTAGTCAATGTATTTGCAACCTGCTCATCTATGATCACATATTGGAGCTTTATAAAGGCCTTATGCACCATGTCATGAATGTAGAAGTACCATATTTCTATGTGCTTCATCTTATCCTCGAGGATGGTGTTTTCTATCATATTTATTATTAGTTTTTCTAAGTTAATTTATTTAGGATCTTTATCTAAAAGAATAATAAGCAGAACAATACATCAAAGATACATAAGATACAGAAGAGACATATATTTTCATCGGGGAAACCTGGAAAAGAGAAAACCCTGCAAGCTTCCTCAGAATAGTTCTATCACAAAGATAAGATGACAAGATAAAATAACCCAAGAAAAATATCTCTAGAACATCTCTATGTCCCTCCTCTTCCTCTCTCTCCTAAAGTGCACATGAGAGAGCAAGTGAAGTGTATGACAAATGAGGAAAGCACCTCTCTATTTATATTCTTTTGTTGAGTTAGTTAACTCAACCACTAGGTCACTCAGGATCCTATGATGTCTGTCGGCCATACGATGAACTCCTTCCCTCACACATTAGGGGACAATCTGATAACGCAAAAAATTTCTCAACTAGCTCTGCATGGCCTAAACCACATACATACATAATTTTCCTACCATTTTCCCTTTTATTTTTGACCTCCACAACTATGGTTTACCCTTATTCTCTCTCAAAAAGCTCAAAAAATATCAAAAAGGGCCTTAAAACCCCCCAAAAAAGCCTAAAAACCAGAAAATGGCTTAAAAACCCAAAAAGGGCCTAAAACACCAAATAGGGATTAAAAACCTAAAACGGGTTTCAAAACCCTAAAAGAGACAAAATGACAGAAAAACTATAAAATAGTGTGGAGGTCTCCATCATAAGATTCACTTATTCCTTCTCCCATTATTCTATTTTTTGTGAGTACAGTGAGAAACCACTATTCTCAAAGTACTCGCCTCCTTTTTCCAATCATTCCATAGCCCCATCATCTCCCATCTGGTGTGTTGAGGCATCCTCCTTACTAACCATACTGTGTAGAGGCATCTCATTTCCAAGTTTGGGGCACAATGGCCCATTTTCAAGAAAAGAGAAGGTATACTTGTCATTTTTTTGTTTATTTAGTTTAGTTGCATTTTCTTACTGTTCTTTGTTTACTAATATTTTTGTTTGTTGTAGCTTTTTTTAAACAAACTCTACCCTTCTATCTCACTGATGGGAGGGAGGTGATTTTGCACGTAACAAGGGTGAAAACCCTACTCCAAATTCCTTCACTAACACCCTAGACTATCCTTCATTTCAGAATTACGATATCAAGTCCACTACTAACATCCTTGATGATCCTTCCTTTCATAATTATGAGATCAAGTCCAACAATGTCCTAGATGGTCATTCATTTCAGAATTACGATATCAAGTCCACTACTAACATCGTAGATGATTGATTCTTTCATAATTACGGGATAAATTTCACTCACGACATTTAATATGATCTTTCCTTTTGAAATTACAAGATCAATTCTAAGTATTATTAGACCCAACATATTCTATGATTCATCCTTTTGAAATTATGGGATCAAGTCTAAGGGTTATTAGTCCCAACATCTTCGATGATCCATCGTTTCAGAATTATGGAATCGATTCAACTCACAACATTTACGACAATCCTTCTTTTTGGAATTACAGGATCAAGTATAACGATGATTATTCTCAACATATTGGACGATCCTTCCTTTCGGAATTACATGATCGAGTCCACTCACAAAATTTAAGATGATCCTTCATTTCATAATTACAAGATCAAGTCTAAGTATGATTAGTCCCAACATCTTGGATGATCTTTCCTTTCGGAATTATGGGATTGAGTCTACTCACAACATTAAGATGACCCTTACTTTTAGAATTATGGGATGAAGTCTAACGATGATTAGTCCAACATCTTGGATGATCCTTCCTTTCCAAATTATGAGATTAAGTCCATCCAAATCAACATTTAAGATGATGCTTCCTTTCAAATTACAAGATCAAGTCTACATATGATCACAATCACATCATCTACATCATGGGAAATCCTTCCTTTTGGAAATATGAGATCAAGTCCATCAACATCTTTAGATGATATTTCCTTTCGGAATTACGGGATTTAGTTTAACATGATCAACATTTAATATGATCCTTCCTTTCAGAATTACAGGATCAAGTATAAGCATGATCAATCCCAACTAATATATTTGTTGTGATCAGGATATTGTAGTATCAACAATACTACTCCCCCTTTTGAGGGAAGTCCTTACAGACAAGACCAAGCCTGTCTTAGAAGTGTTCAAACTTCACACGAGATAGAGGCTTAGTCAATGCATCTGCAACCTGCTCATCTATGATCACATATTGGAGCTTTATAAAGGCCTTATGCACCATGTCACGAATGTAGAAGTACCATATTTCTATGTGCTTCATCTTATCATCGAGGATGGTGTTTTCTATCATATTTATTATTAGTTTTTCTAAGTTAATTTACTTAGGATCTTTATCTAAAAGAATAATAAGCATAACAATACATCAAAGATACATAAGATACAGAAGAGACATATATTTTCATCGGGGAAACCTGGAAAAGAGAAAACCCTGCAAGCTTCCTCAGAATAGTTCTGCCACAAAGATAAGATGACAAGATAAAATAACCCAAGAAAAATATCTCTAGAACATCTCTATGTCCCTCCTCTTCCTCTCTCTCCTAAAGTGCACATGAGAGAGCAAGTGAAGTGTGTGACAAATGAGGAGGGCACCTCTCTATTTATATTCTTTTGTTGAGTTAGTTAACTCAACCACTAGGTCACTAAGGATCCTATGATGTGTGTCAGCCATACGATGAACTCCTTCCCTCACATATTAGGGGACAATCTGATAACGCAAAAAAATTCTCAACTAGCTCTGCATGGCCTAAACCACATACATACATAATTTTCCTACCATTTTCCCTTTAGTTTTGACCTCCACAACTATGGTTTACCCTTATTCTCTCTCAAAAAGCTCAAAAAATATCAAACAGGTCCTATAAACCCAAAAAGGCCTTAAAACCCCCCAAAAAAGCCTCAAAACCCAGAAAATGGCTTAAAAACCCAAAAAGGGCCTAAAACACCAAATAGGGATTAAAAACCTAAAAAGGGTTTCAAAACCCTAAAAGAGAGAAAATGACAGAAAAAAACTATAAAATAGTGTGGAGGTCTCCATCATAAGATTCACTTATTCCTTCTCCCATTATTCTATTTTTTGTGAGTATAGTGAGAAACCACTATTCTCAAAGTACTCGCCTCCTTTTTACAATCATTCCATAGCCCCATCATCTCACATCCGGTATGTTGAGGCATCCTCCTTACTAACCATCCTGTGTAGAGGCAGCTCATTTCCAAGTTTGGGGCACAGTGGCCCATTTTCAAGAAAAGAGAAGGTATACTTGTCAATTTTTTTGTTTATTTAGTTTAGTTGCATTTTCTTACTCTTCTTTGTTTACTAATATTTTTGTTTGTTGTAGCTTTTTTTAAACAAACTCTACCCTTCTATCTCATTGACGGGAGGGAGGTGATTTTGCACGTAACAAGGGTGAAAACCCTGCTCCAAATTCCTTCACTAACACCCTAGAATATCCTTCATTTCAGAATTATGGTATCAAGTCCACTACTAACATCCTTGATGATCCTTCCTTTCATAATTATGAGATCAAGTCCAACAATGTCCTAGATGGTCATTCATTTCAGAATTACAATATCAAGTCCACTACTAACATCCTAGATGATTGATTCTTTCGGAATTACGGGATAAATTCCACTCATGACATTTAATACGATCTTTCCTTTTGAAATTACAAGATCAATTCTAAGTATTATTAGACCCAACATATTCTATGATTCATCCTTTTGAAATTACGGGATCAAGTCTAAGGGTTATTAGTCCCAACATCTTTGATGATCCATCGTTTCAGAATTACGGGATCGATTCAACCCACAACATTTACAACAATCCTTCTTTTTGGAATTACAGGATCAAGTATAAGGATGATTATTCTCAACATCTTGGATGATCCTTCCTTTCGGAATTACATGATAGAGTCCACTCACAAAATTTAAGATGATCCTTCGTTTCATAATTACAAGATCAAGTCTAAGTATTATTAGTCCCAACATCTTGGATGATCTTTCCTTTCGGAATTATGGGATTGAGTCTACTCACAACATTAATATGACCCTTACTTTCAGAATTATGGGATGAAGTATAATGATGATTAGTCCAACATCTTGGATGATCCTTCCTTTCCAAATTATGAGATTAAGTCCATCCAAATCAACATTTAAGATGATGCTTCCTTTCAAAATTACAAGATCAAGTCTAAATATGATCACAATCACATCATCTACATCATGGGAAATCCTTCCTTTTGGAAATATGAGATCAAGTCCATCAACATCTTTAGATGATATTTCCTTTCGGAATTATGGGATTTAGTTTAACATGATCAACATTTAATATGATTCTTCCTTTCAAAATTACAGGATCAAGTATAAGCATGATCAATCCCAACTAATATATTTGTTGTGATCAGGATATTGTAGTATCAACAATACTACTCTCCCTTTCGAGGGAAGTCCTTACAGACAAGACCAAGCTTGTCTTATAACTGTTCAAACTTCACACAAGATATAGGCTTAGTCAATGCATCTGCAACCTGCTCATCTATGATCACATATTGGAGCTTTATAAAGGCCTTATGCACCATGTCACGAATGTAGAAGTACCATATTTCTATGTGCTTCATCTTATCATCGAGGATGGTGTTTTCTATCATATTTATTATTAGTTTTTCTAAGTTAATTTACTTAGGATCTTTACCTGAAAGAATAATAAGCATAACAATACATCAAAGATACATAAGATACACAAGAGACATATATTTTCATCGGTGAAACTTGGAAAAGAGAAAACCTTGCAAGCTTCCTCAGAATAGTTCTGTCACAAAGATAAGATGACAAGATAAAATAACCCAAGAAAAATATCTCTAGAACATCTCTATGTCCCTCCTCTTCCTCTCTCTCCTAAAGTGCACATGAGAGAGCAAGTGAAGTGTGTGACAAATGAGGAGGGCACCTCTCTATTTATATTCTTTTGTTGAGTTAGTTAACTCAACCACTAGGTCACTCAGGTTACTTTCAGGGCCGAATTACCTAAGAATACAAACAAATATATTTTACTTTATTTAACAAGGGGAATATTGCCCTGAATTACAATGGTGGGTTTAACGTAGTGACCATAAAAAATGATGACATCCCGTTAAGGGGTAACACACATCCCAAATGGGGGTACAAAAAAATACAATGATAATATACATCATAATATCTTCCGAAGTTACAAATACAACAACACTCCCTCTTAACTAAGAAGGTATTATCTCGCCACAGTCATCAAGACATCTGGTCAACATCACTTAGTCATCATCGTTGCTCCTGCCATTGTTCTCATTTTGTCCAATTTGTTGCATCTATCTATCATAGGAATTTTCTACAGAGACAACCCTTTTTCATGTTGGATGTAAGCCTAGACCTCATCTAGGTCTTCATCATATTGTCAGCATATCGTCATCATCATGGATTCATAGAGTATTCATCATAGTTGCTTCCATCATCTTCTTATAATTTGACCATCATACCATACTATCTGTCATCAAAAGTTTCTATAGTTCCAACCATTTTTCATGTTGGATGTAGGCCTATTCCTCTACTAGGTATTCATCATATCTTGAGCAAGCCTTCACATAGAATCTATCCAAGATATTCTTCACATTGCCACGATAATATCCCGTTTCTTATACCTTCATCTCATCGTATTACGTAGGTACAGTATAGGAACTTGTTTACATTGCCACTGCAATAACTTGTGTTTCCTACTGTCATCTCATTGGATCTATATCATCTCTTTTGTCCTGCACAAAACAAAATAAAGCACACATATCACAGCTTCGATGTAGACCACCTTCATTCTGTCAACATAGGAACATTTCAGGATGTCACCAAGACAATCATGCATCTACCGCTATGTGAGAACCTTTAAGGAGCACAACTTAGTGCATTACATCTCTGCACAGTCAACCTGCATTCTATAAGTAGAACCACCTAGGTGCATCTCCTTGTGATTCAATACCTTATTGTCTCAACATTGGAACTTCATATATCTAATATATATGGTAGGACTAATTATGACCCAACAACCTGCTACACTAGGACCTTTTTACATTCTTCTGGTCAACCTCAAGGGATTACATTTGAACAACTTGCATCCATGATATTTTCTGTTCAAACTTCCTTCGGGATAGATCATGCCCAAGCAACCCACATACCATGCTAGGGATCAGTATTTACACTCAGACAACCCATGGGACATATTACATTCGAATAACCTACGTACCATGCCAAGGCTCGGTATTTACATTCAGATAACCCAACTTATTTCCCATGTGAGAAATCATGCATCAATTATTTCTAGCATAGAGCACATCAGGACTGATTTCATCCAAGGTTAACCTACAAGCTTTGAAAGGACTTATCCAATGATAAACTACAAGATTTATTACATATGAGAAACCTACGATCTTCGCCATGATGTCCAGACAACCTATTTTCTCTAGATATTCTAGAAGTCTCATTTTGGATCACGCCATGTCTTCTCCAAAGAAATCAAGCTTCAATTTGGATATTTCTAGCATAGATTCACATTAGGATTGATTACGTCCAAGGATAACCTATGAGCTTCACTAGGACTAATTGCATCTGAAGACAACTTAGAAGACTAATTACATATGAGAAACCTACGAGCTTCACCAGGATTTTACACTCAAACAACCTGTCTCACCAACTATTCTAGAACTCATCACTCTCTCTTTTAAGATGTCTCGATCTGGATCACATGCTAGAGCTTCACTGCTCCTCTCTTCATCATACAAAAAATGAAATTCAGATCAATCAGATCGAATAGTAGATTTCAAAACAAACATTCTACCTCACAAATAGCCGAGCAAGTGGAAACATATTTTTCCTTGGCTGTACTTAGCCCCATGCATGGAAATTTTCAACCGTCTCTAATGAAGCATCACATAGTAGCTTCAATTTTGATTCCATAGGTGTGGCTATTGCCTTGTGGTCCAGTATTCTGAATTTCTTCAAAATATACACTGCAAACTTTCCTTGACCAAGGAAAATCCCATCCGCAATCTGCCACACCTCCATGCCTAAGAAGTAGTGCATCATCCCTAGGTCTTGCATCTCGAACTCTGTAGCAAGTCTCCTTCTTTCATCTTTAATGAGTTCCTCTTCACCTGTCAGGAACAGTTCATTGACATATATGAGGAGCATCATTGGTCTTTCACCTTCAACCTTGAAGCAAAGGTTTGGATCGTCTTTACTCTCAATAAATCCTAGGGCCATTAGTAAGTTGTCCATCTTGGTGTACCATGTCGAACTTGAGGATCTTCTGCAGTCACTCTCTCTGAAGCTGAGTATCATCGTCCCTCTGTATTTTGTACTCTATGCATCAAAACATTTTGTACTGTAGTGACAAGTAGCTTCCTTTTCTACCGATCTTCTATGTATCCATCTAAGGTCACTGGACACCAAGATTCTCTCTCTTGAACTTTGTTGAAATGTTCCTCTTTCACCCATCAATGATATTTTCATCCTCTATAGGATATCATATTCAACCTTGTAGAAAATGTTAATATCTTCATTACTCTAGGTGATATTCAAGCTCCTCGTGTAACTGTATGGGTGCCTTTTTATCTCGTACAAGGCCTTTAATTTGCACACATGAGTCTCCTTGTCATGTGTCTCAAATCCCAGTGGTTTCTCTACGTATACTTCCTTTTCGATTACACCATTCAAGAATTTTTTCTTGATGTCAACTGGTGTATCCCCCATCTCATACTTGCACATATGGATCTAATGGAAGTGTACCTCTTCACTGGTGTAAATGTCTCCTTGTAGTCTATGCCTTCTTTTTGAGAGAAGCTTCGTGCTACAAATATTTCCTTGTATCCCATGATGCTTCCATCTACCACATGCTATCTATTGTAGATCCATATGGAAGACACTACGGACTTTCCTTCTGGTCTGGGAACCACATCCTATACATTAAACCTCTTGATCAACTAGTACTCTTAATCATAGTCTCCTTCCCTTTCTTCTTGGCTACTTTTTAATAGCTAAAAGGATCTACATCAATGACGTTTCTTAATAGTGTCACATAACTGGAGTGTGTCTGAGGCCTCTTTATTTATTTGGAATTATTTTCATATTTATATTCATATTGGATAATTTATCATGCCCAATATGGGATTCATCTCTCGAGGTGGTTCTACCATTCTTCTTTATATTCTTCTGAAGCTCTTTCTTTCGCCACGGTGTCTCTGACCCGGGAAGCTTCAGGTTCCTCTTCTGAACTAACATTACTTGTTCTTTGGATTGATCTACAAGTCAAGTTTAGTTACATGATTAGAAACATCTCATAATTTCCAAAACATATTAATAGTGACAAATATATGTCACATAGCCATGCAAATATTTTATCCAATTCTACAACATTCATTCACATCCCGTACACATACAGTAACTTCTAGATGACTTCTACCTCATTGTCATTAAGAGTGTGTACTACTCCTAAAATGTCAGCAAAGAGGTTTTAATCTAGATAAATGGAATGTTTTACAACATCATTGACTTCTTACCCATCATGTGCAATTCAATAGTATAAATGCAAACACTCAAACATGCATAATACATACCCTGAATATAAACAAGTGCACAAGCAAACAATATCATGAAATGACAACTGAATACTTATATTTATTTGTTTGGTGGATAGACTCCTTCCTAAGCCAAGATTCTTCTTGTGTGCACTCTTCCCAGAAAGAATGAATCCCATTGTCTTGGGAGGCCATTCAAGATGGTTATAAGAATATCTTCTTCTTCTTTGATTGCTTTGTCATAGCATCGAACACTTCCTTTCGGTTTCTTCAAGAATGGAACATGAGGGATGAGATGATATTTAATATAATCTATAATGATTCTCTTGGATTTATACTTAGCCTCATCTCTCTTATGATCCTAGAAATTCCTTACTAAAATATTGATGTAAGTTATTATATTCAAGGATCACGGAGGTCCTATACTTCCATACTTGAATTTTTTCAGGTTCACCAATCTCTTCATTAAGCTGGGTGTGATTAAATTTTTTGAAATGAGAACCTCAAATGTAAATATAAAATATTTAGATCTTACCGATTTGAGGTGTCCGGCCTAGTTCTAGAGCTGGTTGATCTAGGGTTTGTTAAAAACCCTAATTTTTACAACTTCAAATTTCAAACTTCTGATTGGACATAAATATGGGCCTCTTCAAGGAGAGCTGTCCAATGTACTAATTTTCTGAAACCAGTGGTGGGAATCTCCTGGAACAGGAAGCTCTAGTTTTGAAGTTTCTTCTGCATAATTGTCTAATGATGATTTTGTTGTATATCTGAAGTTTTAGCTCGTTATAGTTTGAAACTTTGCACTGAGATATCCTTCTATGTATTCTTTAGAACCCCATAGGTTAGAGAAGAAATGGATTATCCAAGTGGGACTTATGCTAATTTTCCCAAGGTGATTGTTTTGGGGACTATTCATCATAATGAACTTTTAAAGACTGACACATGTCACTATTTCATGTTCTGGTTCTGAAACAAGGAACACAAAAACTACAGTCCGTGCCCTACCTGCAACATCCATCGAAATTTTATTTATACCTTCCTATCCCGAGATATAGATATTCTATGTAGGTCACCTGTTTATGACTGTATTCTTGAGGAGGTTGGAACCTTTATTTGGAGGAAACATATCTCCTGAAGTATAGAGAATATGAGGCTGAACCTTTTACACAATGTACAACAAGAATTCCTCTGTTTAAATGTTTTGGATTTTGATCCTTCTCTAATATCACATTATAGAAAAATTTCTAAAATGACTAAATTCAGTATTCTAGGGTTTCCAGGCATGAAACCCTAATTTCAATTAGCTTCCATTATAGTTGTATTTCAACTGCATAGTACATTCTTTCAGATTGGATCTGATACCATGTTAGGTTTTCTAAGTTAATTTACTTAGTAACTTTATCTAAAAGAATAACAAGCACATTAATACATCTACTATACATAAGATACGCAAGACACTGAGATTTTCATCAGGGAAACCATAAAGGAGAAAACCCCACAAACTTCCTTAGAATAGTTCTGTCACCAAGATAAGATGACAAGATAAAATGAACCAAGAAAAATATCTCTGGAGTAGCTCTCTGTCCCTCCTCTTCCTCTCTCTCCTAAATTTCACATGATTGAGAAAGTGAAGTGTGTGACAAATAATGAGGGAACCTCTCTATTTATATTCTTCTGTCGAGTTAGTTAACTCAAGAACTAAGTCTCCCAGGTTACTTGTCCAGCTGACCTGCCTAAGAATACACATACATATATTTTACTTTATTTAATAAGGGGACTATTTCCTCAACTTACAATGGAGTGTTTACCTCAGTGACCATTCACAATGATGACATCCTGTAAAGGGTTAAGAAGCATTTGTAATGGGTGTACAAAAACATACGATGATAATATACATCAGAATATCTTCTGAAGTTACAAATACAATAACATTTACGTATCTTTATTTATCACATAGAATCATGATAAAATCCATATCCATATGGAATATATATGATAACAAATTTCTAATCCATACGGCTTCACAAATGGTGGAACAAGCTGCAATATATTCCACTTCTGTAGTGTTGAGAGAAACACTATACTACTTCTTGCTTAGCCATAATATCATGGATGGCCCTAGACTGGAACATCCTCCTAAAGTGGTCTTTCTATCTAATACACTTGCTTCCCAATATGAATTTGTATAACCATATAGTATGAAGTCATAATCTTTATTTTTACATGCTTTGCAACTACCACGTGAACATGTCTAGGCTCAACCATATACTGACTCAAGGTTCATATGAAAGCATATATCTGGTTGGGTATTCATCAGATACATCAGTGAAACAATGATCTCTCTATATAGTGTCATGTCCACTAATTCTAGTGAAGCATCAACCAAAAGCTTCAGATTTGTATCCATGGATGTGACCATGGATTTACATTCCAACATGTCAAACCTTTTCAGGATTTCCACTGCATACTTCCCTTGGTTAATGGAGATTCTTTATGGGCTCTTCCATACTTCAAGACCTAGAAAATAATTCTACAAGACAAAATATTTCATCTTGAATTCTGTAATGAAATTCTTCTTACACTCTGATATTTGCTTCTAATTACATGTCAAGAATAAATCATCTACATAAAAAAAATATAACAGGTTCATCATCTATAACCTTGAAGTAAAGGTTAGGGTCAATATTACTTTTGTTAAATCTCTAGCTCATAAAAAAACTATCGATTCTTCCATACCAAGCTCTTGGAGCTTTATTGAATCTGTAGAGATCCTTCTTTAGTTTATAAACATGTGTTCTTCTGTCTTCTGCTTTAAAATATTGTGGTTGTTCTATGTACACTTCTTCTTCAATAACACAATTTAGTAAGGATGTTTTCACATACATCTGGTGTAAATTCCATCATTTCTTGTCTCCTAGTGCCATTATGGTTCTGAAATAAGTGTATCTTGCTACAGGAGAAAATGTCTCTTAATAATCGATTCCTTCCTTTTGATATAATCCTCGGGACACAAATCTGGCTTTGTACTTGTTGATCCTTCCATCGGTTGTATTTTTTATGTTGTAGATCCATTTGGAAGATACCACACTTTTACCTTCTTATTTTGGTTCTACTTCACACACATCATTATGCATTATGGATTGGTATTCTTTCATCATGTCTTCTCCACATTCTCTCTTTTGAAACGTTGCTTAAAAAAAAGTAGGTTCTTTATCTACAAGATCACATTAAATCCACATAACTAGAAAATTGCTTTGGATTCTTGCTCTACCTTGTAGAGCCATTTGGAGCACCATACCTTTCTTCTTCTTGAATAATCTCATGATCCCAAGCTAGATTTCTCTTGTGGGAGGTATTCATGTGGGGAGGTTCTTGGGGATCCAACATATTGTGTTCTTCCAAAACCTCATCATCAAGAGAAGGTGCAACTTCCTTCTCTGATTCTGCAACTCTTGGAGGTACAACCTCTTCATATATTTCTTCAAGTTGGCCCATTCTTTGTATGTTCATCAGAGCTGCATCCTTTGCAATCAATCTTTAGGCTTGATAGAACTACGACTAACATTCTCACATGTGCCATGTTTTTTATAGTTTTATGTGAGTAATCCTTTTATGGACTTGAAGTATCATGAATCAAGGTTTCTTCTAAGTGACCTTTTAGTTTATACAGGACACCCTTTGGTGATAGATACATCTTCTAGACAACATATTATTCAAATTATTCTTTTCCTAACTTCTCGGTATGTTATTCTTCTTCTTCTTCTTCTTATTCTTATTCTAAGTTAGCATGATGTATTCTGTCATTCTTTCTCTTATATTCTTCTTTATATGTTGGAAAATTCCTCGCAACGTGTCATATCTTATCACAATGGTAACACTAATAAGAGGAGAAATATTTCTTCATATAATATCCCCTTTTATTCTTTTGAAACTTCTTAGGAGGGTAAGACCCCTTATAATTTTCCTTCTTGAAATGATGTTTTCCTTTTATTCTTATGCTATGAGTAGCTAGATCATGATCATCATCTCTAAGTAGTGCTTCTCAATTATATACTTTAGCTTCCTCTTGAACACATTCTTCCCATAGGGCATCAAATTTTAGGCTTTCCTTCCTTGCATAGATTTTATGGATGAAAGAGTCCCATGGTTTAGTAAGACCATTGAGAGTGGTCATTACTAGTTCAATTTCATCAATCTTGTCTTCAATTGCTTCTAGTTGTTCTTTGAATTGAGAGACCCTTGTGAAGTATTCGTGGATAGATTCACCTTGCTCTATTTGTACTTTTGAGTTTGGATCTCAAGTTCATCTTATGGTTGATGTTTCTTCCTTCATACATTTCTAATAGGGTATCAAACATCTCCTTAGGTTTATCCTTAGAGGATACATGAGGAATCAAGTGATCCTTGATAGAAACAACTATAATCCTCTTGGCTCTAATCATATCTTTCTTGTAATTTTCCTTTGCTTCATCATCTTCAAGCTCTGACACAACTTCCTTGATAAAATTTGTAATATCATTCTCTTCTAGAATGATTCATATTTTGTATTTCCAAGAACATAATTTTTCTATGCCTTCCAACTTGTCATTAATCTTAGTGCTTGGAGACATCTTGTCCTGGACATTAGAAAATGACAAAAATTGAAAATTTATTAGAAATGAATATAGTAATCACAAAAATATATTCTTGAATAAGGTGAGTATGATGGCCTAGTAATTTCTTGAAGAATCAAAATTCTAACCCTTAAAACTGGACTTGCAAGATCTTGGACTGTAGTTTCTGGTTCCAAGAAAAGCTAGGGCTTGAATTTATGGAGGATGTTCTAATTGAAAAAACTTCAATATTGGTGTCAAAATATCATCCTTGTCTCGAGAAGGATAGAGAGATTTACCTCATGAAAGATTCTCTTTTCAGGCTAGCTCTGATATCGTGTTAAGTTTTCTATGATCCCATAGATTAATTCCTAACTTCAATAACATTTAAAACATGTTCACAATAACAACATAAAGAATATCATTGAAAGAAACACAATCACAAGGTAGACAACAATTTATCCTTGAAAAATCGTGAAGAGAAAATCCCAAAAAAAACTTCCTCAATATAGATTACCAGTATTAAATTACCGAGGACCAAGGTCTCATCAAGTGAGAGACCAAACCCTAAGAATAAGAACCAAAACACCAAAGACACTAGTTCGCCTCCCTAGAGATCAAAAACTGACAAAAACTGAAATTTTTTTAGAAAATGAAAATTGTACTCACCAAAATATGTGCTTTTACAAAGGTGAGTATGATGGTATAGTAATTTTATAAAGAATCCAAATTCTAATTACCCTTGAAATTGAACTTGCAAGATCTTAGACTGTAGTTTCTAGTTTTTTGGTTCCAATGCAAACTATGGATTTACCTTCTGGACAATCTTCCCACTTAAAAACATCAATCTTGGTGCCAAAATATGTGCCTATGAGGGGGCACACTTCCCTATGTCACTTGCATTCAAAAATTTTGCTTTATTAAAAAACCGTAACTTCCTTGTCCAAAGAAGGATAAATATATTTACCTCATGAAAACTTCTCTTTTTAGGCTAGCTTTGATAGCATGTTAACTTTTATATGTTTCCATAGCTTAAGTCCTAACTTGATTAGCATTTAATACATTTTCACAATAACAACATACAGAGGATCACTGAAAGAAACACAATCACAAAGTAGACAACAATTTACCCTTGGAAAACCCGAAAGAAAAAAACCCAACAAAAAATTACTCAATATAGATTACCAGTATGCAATGGCCAAAGACCAAGGTCTCATCAAGTGAGAGATGAAAACCCAAGCATACGAACCAAGACACCAAATACGCTAGTACTCCTCCTTTTGTGTTCTTCCTTCTTTCTCTCTCTTGCATAATACAAGTGTGAGTGAGTGTGTATAATTGAGGGAGGGAACCTCCCTATTTATACTAGTTTACCAACTGACTTTTTACCTAATTAGTTTGACCATCAAACTTAGAAGGCCAACCTACCTAGGTAAAATCACATTAATAATTATAATATTCTTTTCCAGGTACTAATGAACCAAATTACAACGGAGGGTTTACCCCATGACTTTTACATGACCTTTTACATTAGTGACATCTCCCGAAGGAGGAATAATAACAATGTAAAGTACAAGTATAATATTATTCGAAGTTACATTATTTCAACACATCCTTGGTCACACCCTTCATGGGTTTTCTTCTCATTTCCTTTTGATAACAAGAAAGCATCTATAAACACAAAATTTAACATGGATTGAGTGGCACTACAAATCACTATAACCAAATTATCTAAAGAGTTTGAGAAAGAACATAGAAAGGAAGTACAGTCATATACTTCATCCTCTTAATATCAACCATTTTCAAATTACTTGCCATAGTTTTAAAGGTATTTAAATCATCTTAGATGGTGTCACCAAAATCCATCCCAATATTAAACAACTTCTTTCAAAGAAATAAAGTTTTTACTAGCGACTTTGACTAACACAAATTTCCTAGATTATCCCACAGCTTATTTGGACCATGTTCTCTAGAAACATTTAGCTACATTAAATTTGAAAGGATGAGTTGAATTATGTTTCTCACTTTTGTCTATAGATTCTCCCATTTTTTTTACATAGTATTGTGATTTGTACCTATATCAACAACAACCTATTAAAATGTGTCTACAAGATGATTTCCCAACTTAAGATTTCATAACTTAATGCTTTGGCCATTGAAATTCTTGATTCATATTATTGAAATGTCGGCCATTTGATTTGCACAAGAGTCATTACATAAAGCACCCACTCCAACATAGTTTTATCAATGAACCAAGATACCATTGCTCTTCATAGGATGAGATAAACCTTAGAAATAAAGGCATCTACATTAAGCTAATACCTCACTTTGATACCGGATGAGAATTCTGATAAAACGGTGTAAATAAAAACAATAGCTAATAGAATCTAAAATGAAACAATAAATAATCAACTCAAATACACATTACCAAAATATTTACCCTGGAAACTCGAAACAATGAAAATTAACATTCATGAGAGTTTCTTCACTTTCTATCTCATTGCATTATCTTTTTATGTTAACAGTGCAATGTTACAGCATCCAAAACTCTAATCCATAAACATAGATTATCTTGTAATTCCAATTCCATGACTAGAATTAGCTTAAAATGAACCACACAAACATGGACTTAGAAAAATTGAAAACAAACAAAAACTAAACCAAAAAAAATATGTCATGGGAATTTCCCCTACCCTGATGTGCCCCCTAGTTGGGTGTTGATCAACCCCCCACACTCCCCTTTCTTTGGAATCCTACAAAGACTACAAATCATGTCCATGAAATTTGGTTCAATCTCTAATCCCATTGCGATTATGGAGAGGAATGTTTTGCACAATACAAGCACAATATTATCCTTCAATTCATGCTATTTGAAGGGTATAATAATTGACTAGGGAGATTGATCTATCCTAATTGATACACTCTAATATGTGTCTCCCACTTGTCAGCTTGTATACAACTTATTTAGAATCACTAAGCCTCTAATACTGTGTGAGAGTTTGAACCAATGGATGTAGAAGACAAATGGAGTAGTAATGCATTTAGTAATCAATAAAGGAGAAGAAGAAAGTATCAGAGTAACATAATTTTCAATAACCTAATAAATAGAGCTCATGAGAGATGAAAATTCAACAAAATTATATAGAAAATGGAGAGAAAATTATAGTTAAGATCTAAGCAAAGTAATATCCATTAATCAAATGAATGATCAATAGAATGCATCAATGAATGAGTGAGAGAAGTGATTGCTCAATAATATGTAAGGTTACATATGTAAGTAACCAAGCTACGCTTAATTACATGCATAAAATTTAGTTAAATCTAAAATAAATCACCATGGATTGACAAATGTACCCTCATGAGGGAGTTATGATCGCCATGTAAGTGTTGTTAGAGTATAACTAGTATTATAACTCACAAGTAAGGGGATTTTGTGCCAATATTAGATGAGTGCACTCTCCTTAGGAAGTAAACAAGGCCATGCAAGTTGCATCACAGTAAACTAGTTGTGGAACTACACCATGTGGTAGTTAACTCACTCTTGCACAAGCAACCAATGTTTAACTCAAGATGGATGTGAAACTTGAGTGTAACTTGACCTAAATAGAAAACTAGGAGGCACTATGGAGTTAAGTAGGCCAAAACTACTAATTGAAGGGAACAAAACCCTAAAAAGGGGGAATGTGGACATTAAGGGTTCCTTTTACCCTAAGAAGGGGGTTTGACCCAACAAGTGCACTATAGAGGCTAAAATAAGGGGGAGAACTATAGTAGGAGCACTATAGTACTCTAGAATTGCAAAATAGATACAAAATGACTATGCATGTACACAAAGATATTCAATTAGTTGGTGTAGGTTGCACTCTTAAAACACTCCTTGTGGCTAGTTAACACCTTGTAGCCCTATGTACCACATAAACACTTATTATGGTGTGGCTAGTTCAAACCTGGTAGGCTTATTACCACATGTAGGGTAGTGTCATGGGTAACATAATTTAGAATGAATAATACTAAATTCAGCACTGAATTAGTCAAAATTGATTGTCATTGTGTTCATGTCTTATCACTATTTAAATGCTTATGTGTTCATGTATTATCATTATTTTGAATATTAATATTGTTTAAAAAATTAGCCATAAGTGTTAATACCAAATAGATCATTGAGTTAGTCAAAATTGATTTCTTAATGTGGTCATGTATTATCACTATTTAAGTGTTAATAAATGAATAAAAAAATCTATCGGTTGTGAACTTCTCAATACAAATAAAAGAATCTACCATTATGGTTTAGACAACTTTACAAGAACACAAGAATAATAATAACCATGCCACTGTAGCTACACAATTATAATTAGTGTGCATCAATTCATTTATATTACAAGCATCCCAAACATCTATAATAACAAACATATAATATGAAGATATTCCCTCTCATTAACACCTTAGATCCAATAATAGTTGCAGAGAAAGATCCTAATAAAAACACATTTTAAATAATTGGGTCAAATTCAGTTTGAATATGTAAAAACCATGTGGCGTCTCTCCATCAAGGGTAGCATCCACTAACAACATATAAATTTTAGTAGATACTTTAAACATGACAAGGCATAAAATAAATCGTATCCTTTGAGCTCTATAACACCTTCACAGAACCAATACTCTTAGGATAGGATAAAAACCTAATAACACCAAACGATCCCTAATAATCAAGAGTTCTTTGGAATTCAACAGGTAAAGAATCCATGATAGAAAGCATGATAACAGGTAAATTCACAATATAGTAATTTATTGTAACTATGGATAAATAGCATGATGTAAGTTTGTGTTCTTTGATAAATTGTATGTGCAACATGCCACTTCAAGCCCTAAAATTTTGATAATGGATATGTTATGTGAATATTAAAATGTCAATAAAACTAAGAATTAAAAGTGGAATCTCTTAACCAAAACCTTCACCCTGCAAGCACAATTCAATGTGGGTAAACCATGAATTGTTGTAGCCTTTATATAGAAAAAAATACCACTAGTTTTCCCTCTAATACTCAGAATCAAGGGCCCAAAGAAGGTATTGCATGAAATTGACTAAAAATACAGGTGAATACAACCATATGCCTGAATTACAAGGAAAATAGAGGGCAAAACAACTCTTGGGAGCCTCCATTACTGAAAATTGGGAGAGAAGGAGTGATTTCACTAGATTTTCTCTAGAAATTAGGGTGAAATATAAACTGGAGAGAGATTTTTCTAGGGATAAAATCATGTTTTTCTTTTTCATCCTTAATATACAAGAGGCTATTCATTTTGGATTTATTATTTTCTAATAAATATTGGGAGGATAAATTTTAGTTGAAAACATCCTTTCCATATAAGAAAATAACCCACTAAATTTTTGTAACCCCCTTAATATAGCCCATGGGCTATATATAGCCCCTAAAATTATCCATGCTTCCTGGTAGCTTCTTCTTCTTCTTCTTCTTCTTCTTCTACATTCAACATGATGCCTTTTTTATTCTTCCTCTTATATTCTTCTTTTTATGTTGGAATTTTTTTAGCAATGTGTCATATTTTATCACAATGGTAACACTAATAAGATGATAAATCTTTCTCCTTGTAATCTCCCTTTTTATTCTTTAAAAAATTCTTAGGAGGGTAAGACCCCTGATGAGTTTCCTTCTTGAAATGATGTTTTCATTTTATTCTTTCCGTATGAGTAGCTAAAGCATGATACACATCTCTAAGTAGTGCTTCTCAGTTAGCTAATCTAGCTTCCTCTTGAGCACATTCTTCCCATAGGACATCACATTTTAGGCTTTCCTTCCTTGCACAAATTGTCTGGATGAAAGAGCCCCATGGTCTAGTAAGACCATTGAGAGCGGTCATTACTAATTCAATTTCATCAATATTGTATTTAATTGATTCTAGTTGTTCTTTTAATTGAGAGACCCTTGTGAAGTATTCGTAGATATATTCACCCTTTCTCATCTTTTTACTTTTGAGTTGAGCTCTAAAGTTCATCTTCCAATTAATGTTTCTTACTTCATACATTCCTTATAGAGAATCAAACATATCCTTAGGTGTATCCTTAGAGGATACTTGAAAATTGAAGTGATCCTTTGTGAGAATTTCTTCTCATTGAGATCTAGGAGCTAGAGTAATATTCACTCAAAGTATTTGACAAAATATGCAAGAGAACAACAAAAGAGACTGAAATAACAAATGTGAATGGTACTAATGACTAATCATATTATTAAAGTACATATTGTATATGTGTGTATTACATATTTATAATACATTGGGGAAAATCCATGATCCCTTGGAGGCCATGTGAATGCATACAAGTGTCAGGCTAGGATTTCACCCCTAAAACCCCCTAGGTTGACCAATAGGATCCCAATTCTAACCAAACAGTCAAGAATTGATGTGTGAACATGTAGGAAGCATTCCTGGGTCATAAATGAGGGAAGGATAGCATGGGAGAGTGCATGGGTAAGTGGGAGAGGCTCTAAGAGCCAACTATTTTCCCAAGAAGACCAAAAAACAACCACATTGACACACCAACGGACCTAGTCAAATATGGAAGTGGTTTTCAATTAATGCAGGTTCATAGATGACATAATGATCAAATTAGAGAGCTTCAACTTTCAATTAATGAGCCAAAAGCACCTATTTAACCAGTATTGATTAGTATAACATAAGTTAGACCATACAACATAAGCACAAGGAAAATGATTATGTCTCCTAGGTAGATAACCATGGTACTAAGGTATAGTATTTCTCTAACATAATTGATAGAATCAATTGTCACCTCTTGGCTCTAATCATGTCCTTGTTGTACTTTTCCTTTCCTTCATCTTTTTCAGGCTCCGACACAACTTCCTTGATAAAATTTGTAAGATCATTCTCTTCTATAATTAGTCATATTTTGTATTTCTAAGAACATAAGTTTTCTATTCCTTCCAACTTGTCATCAAGGTTATTGCTTGGAGACATCTTTTGCTAAAGATTAGTAAATGACAAAGACTAAAAATTTCTCAGAAATGAAAATTCTACTCACCAAAATATGTTCTTTACTAAGGTGAGTATGATGGTATATTAATTTTCTAAAGATTCACTGAAAGAAATATGTTCTTGGACTGTAGTTTCTGGTTTTGTTTCTAGTTTTCTGGTTCCAAGACAAACTAATTCTTTACTTTCATGAGGATATTCCCACTAAAAAACTTCTATCTTGGTGCCAAAAGATGCACCTAGGAGGGGCACACTTCCCTATTTCACTTGCACAAAAAATTCCACTTTATTATCAAACCCTAATTTCCTTGTCCGAAGAAGGATAGAGAGATTTACCTCATGAAAATTCCTCTTCTTAGGCTAACTTTGATACCATGTTGAGTTTTCTACGTTTCCATAGCTTAAGTCCTAACTTGATTAGAATTTAATGTATTTTCACAATAAGAACATAAAGAGGATCACTAAAAGAAACACAATCAAAAGGTAGATAACAATTTATTCTCGGAAAACCCTAAAGAGAAAAACCCAACAAAAAATTCCTCAATATATTTTACCAGTATGCAATGACCAAAGACCAAGGTCTCATTAATTAAGAGATGAAACCCCATGAATAAGAACCAAAACACGAAAGACACTAGTGATCCTCCTTCTGTGTCCCTCCTTCTTTCTCTCTCTTGCATAATACAAGTGTGAGTGAGTGTGTATAAATGAGGGAGGACACCTCCCTACTTATACTAGTTTCCCAAGTGACATTTACCTAATTAGGCCAACCTATCAAGCTTACAAGGTCAAACTACCTTGGTAAAATCACAATAATAATTATATTATTCTTTTTCGGGTACTAATGAACCAAATTACAATGGAGGGTTTACCTCCTGAATTTTAGATGACCTTTTACATTAGTGACATATCCTGAAGAAGGAATAATAACAATGTAAAGTACAAGTAGAATACTATTCGAAGTTACATTATTTCAACACATCTTTAGTCACACCGTTCATGGGTTTTCTTCTCATTTCCTTTGATAACAAGAAAGCATCTATAACCACAAAATTTAACATGGATTGAGTGGCACTACAAATCACTATAAACAAACTATCCAAGATTCTGACAAAGAACATAGAAAGGAAGTACACTCGTATACTTCATCCTCTTAATATCAACCATTTTCAAATTACTCACCATAGTTTTAAAGGTATGTAAATAATCTTACATGGTGTCACCAAACCCCATCCCAATATTAAAAAAATTCTTTCAATTAAATAACTTGTTTACTAGGGACTTTGACTAATACAAATTTCCTATCTTATCACACAGCTTATTTGGACCATATTATCTAGAAACATTTAACTACATTGAATTTTAAAGGCTCAATATAATCATGATTCTCACTTTTCTCTATAGCTTCACCCATTTTTTTGACATAGTATTGTGATTTGTACCTATATCTAGAAAAACCTATTGATATGTGCCTGCAAGAAGATTTACCACCTTAATCTTTCATAACTTGAAGTTTTGGCCATTGAACTTCTTGATTCATATTATTGAAATGGGGGCCATTTTATTTGCACAAGAGTCACTACATAAAGCACCCACTCTGACATAGTTTTATCAATGAACCAAGATACCATTGGTATTCATAGGATGAGATAAATATTATAAATAAAGGAATATAAAATAAGATAATACCTCACTCTGATACTAGATGAGAATTATGGTAAAACAGTGCAAGGAAAAACAATAGCTAACAGAATCTAAAATTCAACAATAAATAATCCACTCAAAAACACATTACCAAAAGATATACCATGGAAATTCAAAACAACGAAAATGAAAATTTATGGGAGTTTCTTCACTCTCTATCTCATTGTATTATCTTTTTATGTTTACAATGAAATGTTACAGCATCCAAAGCCCTAATCCATAAAGCTATATTAGTTTGGAATTCCAATTCCATGACTAGAGTTAGCTTACAATGAACCACAAAACCATGGACTTAGAACAATTGAAAACAAACAAAAAATAAACCCAAAAAAATTATGTCATGGTCATTTCCCCTACCCTGATGTGCCCCCTATTTGGGTGTTGATCAACCCACCACACTCCCCTTTCTTTGGAATCCTACAATGACTACAAATCATGTCCATTAAATTTGGTTCAATCTCTAATCCCATTACGATTATGGAGAGGAATTTCTTGCACAATACAAGAACAATATTATCCTTCCATTCATGCTATTTGAATGGTATAATAATTGACTGGGGAGATTGATCTATCCTGAATGATGCACTCTAATATGTGTCTTCCAATTGTAATCTTGTATACAACTTATTTAGAATCACTAAGCCTCTGATATCATTCGAAAGTTTGAACCAATGGATGTAGAATCTAAATGTAGAAGTAATGCATTTAGAAAAAAATAAAGGAGAAGAAGAATGTATTCGAGTAACATAATTTTCAATAACCTAACAAAGAGATCTCATCATAGATGAAACTTCAACACAATTATATAGAAAATGGAGAGAAAATTATAGTTAAGATGTAAGCAAAGTAATCTCCATTAATCAAATGAATGCTCAATAGAATGCATCAATGAATGAGTTAGAGAAGTGATTGCTAAATAAGATGAAATATTACATATATAAGTAACCAATATAGGCTTAATTACATTCATTAAATTTAGTTAAATGTAAAAGGAATCACCATGAATTGAAAAATGTACCCTCGTGAGGGAGTTATGATCACCATGTAAGTGTTGTTAGAGTATAACTAGGCCTATAACTCACATGTGAGGGGATTTTGTGCCAATATTATACAAGTGCACCCTCCTTAGGAAGTAAACTAGGCCAAGCAAGTTTCATCACGGTAAACTAGTCATGGAAATACATCATGCGGTAGTTAACTCACTCTTGCATGAGCAACCAATGTTTAACTCAAGATGCATGTGAAACTTGAGTGTAACTTGACCTAAATAGTGAACTAGGAAGCACTACAGAGTTAAGTTGGCCAAAACTACTAATTGAAGGGAACAAAACCCTAAAAAGGGGGAATGCGGACATTAACGGTTCCTTTTACCCAAAGAAGGGGGGATTCACCCAGCAAGTACACTATAGAGGCTAAAATAAGGAGGAGAACTATAGTAGGAGCACTATAGTCCTCTAGAAATGCAAAATAGATACAAAATGACTATGAATATACACCAAGATATTCAATTTTGTACAATAAGTTTCATTCACAAATGATTAAATAAAGATTAAAAAATATAGAATAATTAGAATTTTGAATATTAATATTGTTAAAAAAATTAGTTGGTGTAGGGTGCACTCTTAACCCACTCCTTGGGACATGGCTAGTTCAAACATTGTAGCCATATGCACCACATAAATACTTCTTACCATGTGGCTAGATCAAACCTCGTAGCCCTATGTACCACATGCATGGTAGTGTCATGGGTAACATAATTACATTGAGTTAGCCAAAACTGATTTCTTATTGTGATCATGTATTATCACTATTTAAAAGCTTATGTGTTCATGTATTATCATTCTTTTGAATATTAATATTGTTAAAAAAATTAGCCATAACTGTTAATACAAAATTTAGCATTGAGTTAGTCAAAATTGATTTCTTAGAGTGGTCATGTATTATCACTATTTAAATGCTTAATGTAATATATTCACAACACAACCTAACTTAGCGTCATTTTTAATTTGAAAAATTAAAAAGTACCATCAAAATTAGGATAAAAAAAATATTTTCTTCCTAGTTTTATTCAAATTTGTGGAAAATCAATTCTAGTATTAAGAGAGAAACCCAAAACATATTGTTTTAATGAATTTCAATGGAACTAAATATATGTTCTCTGTCATAAATTTGAAACCCAAATCTATGCCACCCTTGTCCCACAAACATGAGTTCTCATATACCAATTTGCGTTTTTTGGTAACATTAAAATTATATTATTATTATTATATATATATAAATATTAATAAGTTAAAATTAGGTCATTATTATATATGTAAATATTTTCTACCCATAAAATATGGTTATCAGCTTGAATCCTAACCCTATGTGAACCAACTCTCCCCACTATATGGTATCGGAAGCTCATGTGAACTAACTCTCCCCAAGTTCATGTAAACTAACTCTCCTGCATATATGGTCTTAGCTTTTCTTCTCCCTCCTCTGTTAGGAGAGGCAGAGAAACTAGAATTTATTGTGGTCGAAGACCACCTTAACCATTTCCTTTGGCATAACCTTACCCATTTTAGTTATATATATGGGATTCATATAAGTTGAGATTATTGGAGATTTGATCTACAAAAGTTTGACTTCTTTTATTTTTGCAGCGAAGTTTAGCAAGTTCATCTTTTTGTTCATGTTCACAGAGAAGGTGAGGACAAAGCACTTCAGGTACGATGATTATTTTCTTATTTTTTTTTAACCTAGCAGTAATGTGTTGTATCTTTCTGATAACGGAAGCATACTATGTTGCACGCTGAATAGTTTTTTTATTTTTTATACCTAGCTGTCTTTTTTTAGTGGTATTTTAAGAATTTCTCTCTATCGGGCACTGGTGGCATATTATGTTGCACTGATTAAGGTTAACCTAATCATTATTAGGGATAGGTTGAAAACTAGGTGGCTGAAGGTGGAAACGTTTCGAGATAAAGGAAAACCATATACAAAGCCATTATTTGGGAGATTGTGGGGTGTTGGCCATTTCCCCCCTCCAACCGAGATTTATCCCCCTCTCTTTAGTCAGTGTAACAAATCCCAAGATATCGGCCCAATGGAGCAGAGCCCAATTGGTAGCACCTACAACACAGATGTCGTCTCACCCAAGATATCTCAGTTCTTATGGGTAACTTCCAGAACCATGTTTCCATAGTTTGTGTTTGAGGATGTTTTATGTCCTTGCCTCTGCGCCATGGTTTTCCAATGAAGACCAGGAAGTGGGTTGGTGGTTTGCATGTTTTCTGACGACACAAGATCTGGTGTTCCCTTCTTATGAAAGCTTATGCAAATGTGCAGTGGACAAATAATGCAGACATATTCATTACTCAACATACAACATTCATACATTTATTCTCATAAGCATAACAACCAATCAACCATTAAATATAGTAATTATGCACTTGTTTAAGCTAGTCAACAATCACACATATACACAACATGTAACGTGGAAACCCATCCAGGGAAAAACCACAAGGTGCTCTTCATCTGGCATTGGCATGAAAAAACAGATGCACCTTTTGTCTGTTCATAAATATATAGACTCTGTCCAAGATCTTCTCTTCTATCTCTACAGACCTCTTATTCCTCTCATGCTCTCCGTTCTTCTCTGTATTTATTGCTCTACTCTATTCCTACTTTGCGATCCACACATAGACTAGATCAACTGGACCTTCTCTACTTATTTGAGCACTCAGCTGCAGACCCGCCACTCTGATGCACTCATTTATCCAGAGTTACCTACTCAAAACTGTTGTATCATCCACTCAGCTCAAAAAGAGTCTAAACAAGAACTAGCTAATAGTATAACTGATTGATCAGCTAACCCATTTATAGCTTGGGTTTCTCCTTTTATAGTCTTATTAGAGACTTGATATATTCCCATACATGCTTGTTACAGAATCAATAATGACTCGATAAAGACTCTAATAGACTCAACTTCAGTCGTTATCCGACTTGACTTACTATCCTCAGCCCACAAGTTGTCTTTCCTATTCTAGCAATATATGACCAAAAAAACACTATCGGTCTGACTTACAAAAATGCATTTATGCATGTGGTTTCCACCAGCTCCATCCAAGCTTGTACCCATGATCACTAAGAGTTTTTTCATTAGAGGAAATTTGGGGTCTAAAATGGGCCTTATAAGAAAACGCACCAACAATAAGTTCTTATGAGTTGGAATTCAAGAACCAATAGAATTCCAATAAAATAAGTCAACCATAATGGGTGAATTGACATATTTGACATTAAAAAAACTACTTTTTTTGTTGGTATTTTCGACATATCTCCCTATGTTTTTACTCAAATATCGATCGAGAGAGTTCGTTGGATGTGGAATTTGATTCCGCATCCAACGAGTACCCACACTGCATACTTTTGATGGAGCCTGCTACCCCAAAAACAAGAAATACTTGAAAAAACATGTTGATGATGTCATCATCACATTTTTTCAGGTATTTCTTGTTTTTGGGGTAGACTCAGGTCCATCAAAAGTATGTAGTGTGGGTACTATTTGGATGCGGAATCAAATTCCGCATCCAACGAGCTCTCCCGATCGAAATTTGAGTAAAAATGCAGGGGATATGTCGAAAATACGAACACAAAAAGTAGTTTTTTTCTTTTTTCCTCCAAAATTAATAAATATTATTTTATTATTTTAACTATTATTTTATTATTTTCCNTAATGCTTTCTTAGCATCATGCCTTACTGTCCCTTTCTGGTAGTTACCTTATCTGCATGCCTGCTTCTGTGAATATTCTTCCATGTCATCAAATATTTTACTCTATACTTTTCTCATAGCTTACAAAACTGGCGTAGCTTCCTCGTCCTATGCCTTATCTTTACCTTTCTCGTTATCTTCCCTCTTCTGTCACAACATCCTTCTCTTCTTCTTTTATTTTGTCTACCATGTCGCAGGTCCTTCCTCTTCGTCCTTGTACTCCTCTTTCCTTACTTAGGTAGAATTCTATGTGAATTCTTCCCTTCTATCCTAGGCCCAACAGGACCCCAACACTCATTTATGGCTCATCACGAGCCACACGAGTTAGTGCTCCATAAAACGACTTGTGCAAACTTCATTATGAAAATCTTCCACAATTTTCAACAGCTTCTCTTTTTCTGTGTGTACTTCTTCTTCAACTTTCTGCATGTTCTCCACTAGGTCAGAACTGAGGTGTTCCGACATGTTTATTTAAACCGAGGCTGCAACGTCATGCACCTTCTAGTGTAAAGGCTGGATTAGTATTGTGACCCTTTCTACTTCTTCCTGTAACTCTTATATCTTTTCCTCACATTGTTGCTACTGTGTGTGCAGCGCAGTGCTTTGCTATTGCAGGCTACACATTTCTACGATTTTGACCTTTTTCTAGTCCAAGGCCAGCTACTTTATTTCATGCCGCATCTGCGTGATATTTGCTTCCAGCACAATGAGGTCACTTGCAATATTCTATGATTTCTAATCATCTAGTAGAGTCTCTCAAGTCTGGGAGACTTTATCGATGGATTTAGCACATATCTGCTTTGTTTCCTGTACCTGTTTTGCATCTTGAGAGGCTGCGTCACATCGGCTTTCTAGCACTTCTAGCGGGGTGTTGGGGATCTATTGCGCTTCTAATTCAATTACCTTCTTCTTAAGGTCATTGGATATATTTCCCAGCCTAAGTACCTTGTACTCTGATGGAATATCGTTTGAGATTTCCTCATTAACCATATTTGAACAAACCGTATTAATGACGTGGGTGAGCTTCTGCTTACTTTCTTATTCTTTCTTTGCTTCCTGGGTAGTCCTATGCATTTTAGCCTTCAGTTTTCTAAGAGCCTTAACTAAGTGATTTACCTGTTTTTCAAGAGTATTTCCCCATATCCAGATCTCTGTAACCACTGATTTCTGTAGAGCATGTACATCCTTTAATTGGACCTTCGAAAAATCTAGGAAAATTGGGGAAGTATTATTATGTACCTCTATGGAGTCCAAAGATTCAAATTCTAGCACTTATTTTCCTAACTGGACCTTGTTGGGGTGGTCCTTCCTAGGAAACTGGGTTTCCTCTGCATTCGATGTGCCAGGGGCGTCCTGCGGTGGGGTTACCTGTGGCATGTGCTCCACTGTGATTTTAATTGCTTTAATTGTTTTTTCGAGGTTATTTAACCTATCTATGATAGTAGTAGTGCACTGGTTTTGTTTCCTACAAGAGTCATTGAAATGTGGTTGCATAGCTATTTTCAATGCCTCTACTATGGTTGTGATTTCTTCCTCATTGAGATGATAAGTATTCGCCTCTTGTTATCTCTTCTCTTTCTTTGCGATGATTCTGGTCGAGGCTCCATTTGTTGGGTTTGCAGTGGTGGCCCAAGCTAGGGTTGAGCGGTCTAATCGTTGTTGTGCATTGTTGCATCGGCCTGCTAGGTACTCTTCTCTTGAAGAGGTGGTGAGATCGGATGTTTCCAATCCTCTGGCCAATCCTGGACAATGGTTTCTGGAGCCTTGGATTTGAGAATATATTGTGTGGGTAACCACTACTTTTGGGGATCTATTTGTTCCTAGATGAACACATAGTGGGTTGCTAACTGAAAATTGATAGCATGTTGAAATATCAAGATGGTAGTTCCACTCAGTCTTACCTTCAATTTCACCAAATTTCTCAAGGTTTCATTATGAACAAATAATTGAGTTTTGTTACTCAGTTTTCGGCCTTCATTAGGAGAGTACCATAAGTTCTGGTATCGCTCTCCAAAGCATAGGACATGTATGTCTACCTGTTGATACTCTACAGGGTCGAACCATAAAACAAAGGAGATCAGAATTATTAGCCAAGCATAGTGGAAAGGGGTACCATCATCTTGTGCTGAAGCAGCATCCTGGAGCATCTCATTCAACAAAAAAATGGATAGATTGAATTTCACTCCATTTGCACAAAGTGCAGCCAGCATTAGAACCCGTGTAGTACATTGGTGGGGGTTCGAGACACGTAAGAGTTTTTGTGTCAAAATTGTGGCTTCCATACGACTAGCAGGTTCCGCGATGGATGAAATTAGAAATTCTTCGCCAGAGCTGGGTAATATATATATATATATATATATTGTGTCCTTGCTAGCAGGGTGTCATGTATTTTCAAACGTGCAATCTCTTTCCACTTCGCACATCCCTTATGACACGTGGAGATTATAGTGGTTGGGTCACTGTCCCTCATATCTATCACGATATTATACCATGCCACGTAGTTATGCATAGTTATGCTACATTGATGGATTTTGTCATTTGCAATAGTTATTTTCGTAAATATTTCCTCCTTTAGTATGTGTAGTGTAACATCAACCGTTGAATGTCCGCTTGCAAATTCAAATGTCTAGGTAAAGTTGATAGTTAAGATTTCCCATTCAACAGTTCCTTGTCATAGTTCCTATGGGGTGTACCAAAATCTTGGCACCATTTCCAAGGTGTGGATGAATCAGTGAATCTATTATTGTCACAGGTATACTTTCCAAGCCATGCAAAAATGCTCAATATTTTTTCCTGGATCTGACAATCCTGTGTATTTTTTATCTACATAGTTGATCTCATCTCCAAATTTGATCTCCATCAATCTTCTACATTGTAGCCATTCAAAGGTGGAATTTTTATGCGTACCCCATCATCTAGTGGGCATATATTTTAGCACATTATCCAAAGAAGATAGGCATTGTGATTCTGTGACCTTTTCTTCAAATTATTCCAAGAAGGATGCAAGCTTAGGAAATCCTTCATATGTAGGAAACATGCTTGCTTCAGCTCCTACCCTTTGTTATATATTATTTTACCACACATGGTTGATCACATATTTATGGCCCTCCCTGTCCCTCTGTAGACTCTTTGGACCCCATGGAATTGTATTATAATTTTATGTTCCAAGATCATCCGTAAAAATCCCCTGTTTATTGATGTACGCGACTTTTAAACCCATACTCCTGTGTACACGTGACTTTTGACCCCAAACCCGTACATCGGGATGTGTGCATAAGTACAATTTGTTTTGGATTTTTCCTCATGTGAGTCTGAAGATCCTTACTCATAGCCTTCCATATGCCTCAAGATCGATCGGATTCGACCCTCCATTACAATTTTGGAGTGCTATATAAGGAACCCCTTGGATACATTGAAGGAGGAGGAATTGAAGAGAAAAGAAACTATAGTCCATTATTGCCTCAGTTATCTTATACTTGAGTCTACATCCCTTTGTACCTTTGGATCACTTTTTGTTCTTCCCAAGCTTTCCTTTGCTTTTTGATATTTCTATCGAGAGATGGAGGATTGAGGTGGCAAAGGCCCATGTGGAGGACTTGGTTTCTCTGGTTTGTAGACGTGCCAACAAAGGTTGTCACTCTTGTAATCTCTGATTTTATTAATAGAAATAACTTTTCCTGTCCAATTATGTGCATTTGAATATGATTATTAATCCATGGATGTATTTAAATTGATTATACATTATTGAATATATATGCTAGATTAAGTCAAACACATTATTATAGAGTATGCTTGTCTTGTTTACTGTTGTGCATTTGAATATGATTATTAATCCATGGATGTATTTAAATTGATTATACATTATTGAATATATATGCTAGAGTAGGTATAACACATTATTATAGATCATGCTTGTCTTGTTTACTGTTGTTGAGAGTGAATTGCTAATACAAGCGTGAATTAGAAAACCTCAACGGGGATCTACTTCAACCCTCTGGAACAAGGTATGATTCGATATCCCTTACTGTTATATGTTTGGTTTCTCTTGCATATTGGGAAATATTGATTTATGGTGTCTATCTATTTGTTGTGGTACACCCCAAGCCATAGGAAGTTTGTCTCCCTAACAGAACTGACGACTCAGCTGGGAATATTCCTTGTTTTTGTTTGGGGTTTGGGGGCACAATGTGCTTGACTTGCTCTCTATTTCTCCTCATTTTTGTGTCGCATTTAATAGTATGTTCATCCATTGACACTCCCCTCTATTGGTTTGACCCTTTTCCTTCTTTTGACTGCTTTCTTCTCTGTATACACATGTTTTTGGCTAAAATTCATGACATACGCAGGTTTTTGGCCAAAAGTCGCGTACATACATTGTTGTTATTTATACAATCACGTACATCTTCCCTTTTTTGGTTGAGTTTGATGTGGGAAGTTGTTGGGTGGGTTGTGAGTGTGGCCAGGTCTTCCTGGGTTCTAATGTTGTTTGTTGATTGCTTCTTTTGTGACCAGAGACTGCTTTTTCATTTATTTTTTCTTTGAAAGTAGTTCTAGTCATTTATCTCCTTATTTTTTTCCATTAGTGCATTAGTCTTTTTGTCTCAGTGTCTTTCTTGGCTTGTGTTTGATGCTTGCTGCAGAGACTGAGATTTTTATGGACTTTTATTGCATTTTCATTCTTTTATATCGAAAATACAGAATAGTTGCATTCTTAATGCATTTCACATACGAATTCAAGGAGGTAGTTACATTGGATTGCTTGGATGAGAGTTGTATTTAGGATTTCATATAGGAAGGGTTGCATTGGCATTCGAAAATGAATGAATATTTTTGCATCTCATGTTGTGACATACCCTTTTTTTCATTCTACAAAATTGCACTTGGAATTGTTTGTTAGGTTTGCACTTTTATTTCACTGCTGAGTATTCATATCACTAGCTACATGACCATTTCCTTTTGAGTAATTACAACTATTAAAATCAACGCTTAACTAAAATGAACTACACATTTTTATTTTATAGGGTTCACCAACAATATTAGGATTTAGAGTCTTGGAATAGTTCATTGTAAATCAATTCTCCAAGACTACTAAACACAAACAATTAAGTGTATGTCTAGGTGAGAGAGAGAAATCCTTGGTATATTTAGTGTTTCTCAAGAGGCTCCTCTTACATAGGAGTTAAGAACGAGGCAGAAAGAATGATTGTGATTGGGATAGCCCTTTCAGTGAGTGCTAGAGATATTTCTAGGATTGTCTTCATATTTGTAGGATCTTTTGAGTTTCAAGATTTGCTACCCTTCCCATACGGTTGATCTTGCCTATGACTGTCCATCTGAGCATTGATTATATTGGGGTGACCTGTTTTCTTACCTAGGTATTGTAGAGGGTACTTGGTGAGGTTATTCTATGAGTGTCATGGCCAGGTAGGGGTCGAACAACACAATTTCTTTACACGTTGAAGCTAAGGTCCACTATAATTGGTTATAGATCTCCACTTGTAGTGTATGGGAGTCTCGAGCCTCTCCAAGGTGAGACATACCTGCTGCATTTGGGAGCTCGCTTATCCTCCCCTTGGCTTGCTTGCATTTTGGCTATATATTTTCATAGGAGTGTGCTCTTTGTGCACTAGTTGGCCTTTGGGATTGTGGTTACTTGAGTATATTTATTCTCTCTTGAGTTTGGATCCTTTTATTTTCAGCATGCTCGGTATTCTGTCACATGTCCTTGGTCCTAGTACGGACCCTAGTGTTGAACTTGGGGGCATCACATCCCCTTACCGTGCTCATGGATTTGGGAATGTTCTGATTCCATCCTCTACTCCATTTGTGGAGGATTTTTATTCCCTTCGCTCAGTCTTTACACCAGTGGTCACCCTTACGGGGGTGGTAGTGGATGTGTGAATGTTGGGTCTACACCTTACATTCCTTCTTATGTCCGATCATCCACCACAGTGTTTCCTTTGAATGCAGTTGTCATGATCAATCCTCCCTGTGTCATATAATTTGGACTCTTTACTGACTGTTTCCAGTTATTTTGGACTAATATTGTTGTCATGTAGGGTCCATTTTTTGTACACTCTCTCCGAGGATTTGATCTGTTCGTTCTTATCACAGGTATAATGTATAAACTGCCATATAGGTTAGGATTTCACATCTGCATGCATTTTTCATGACCTTATGACCGTTTCATTTTAACCTTAGGTACAAACCCATTCCACCATATCATGGAACCTTCATGTTGCTGTTAGAAGTGGTATTGTGTGAATGGTAGAGATTTCCTACACATGGGTACCCTAGTTAGATCCTTTCTTGCATTTGGTGCCCATGCAACATTGCCTCCTTTAGGTTGTGGGAGTCCCTTTTTAGTCCCACCATGTCCTTGAGCAAGAGATTCATACTCATCTTGAACTTTATGCTAGATTTTCCCCATAGGGACTCCCTTGTATATGTCAAGTTCTAATTGCATTTCATGAGTTTTTCTTGCCTTCTTGAGCTTTATTTCGGCTCCTTGAATTTCAGTTATAAACCATATAGCTTGAGCTTGTCTCATGTCTAGCTAAGAAGATCCTTCTACATATATTTTGCAGCTTGATCACCCCTTTACCAGGAGGAGACCTTCCCCCGAGTGTCATTATCCTACACATTTTTTTCCTTGCATTGAGCATAGGTATGTTCCACTGCTTGGAACTAGTTTTCTTGTTGCTGACACTCGTCTCCTCCTATTTATGTACTATAAAGAACTTTTATTCTTTTTCAAGCTTTTCAAAATATCTCAAAATTTTCAAAAAAATAAAAAACCATAAAAATCCAAAAACGAAAAGATGTTATCTTTGGTAGCAGTCGAGTTGTGTCTCCTTTGCATAGAGCACTTTATATCGCATCCATTGGTTGGTTTATTAGTTTGACTTTAGGAGCTATAATCGTTACTCTGATTTTATCTCCACTGACTGGTTACGCTTATAGTCCCCATGGAGCCTTTCTTGATGCCTCTTGTGTCACAAAGATGTCCTAGTTTTCATATTGAGTCCATGTTGCCTACCTTCAGTCACCATTTTCCTTATGCTCTTGTTCGAAGGAAGTTGAAGCCTAATTCGGTCATTCCTCAGTTATCTTGACTTTACATGTCAACCATTCCCAGTACTCTTGGTAGTTCGTGCACATCTTGTTTGTTGAGTTCTTCGACATTATACAACATTGCTGAGTACGTCCTCTTGGATGATGCACTATACCTTAATGCCCTCCTTCCAATAGATTCCATTCCATCGACATCAGATCATTTATTCTGGAATAGGAGTCTAGAGTCATTTGAGTTCCTTGAGACTTACAGTCATCAGTTGTAGGTTCTCTCACCATCGACAGTTTTGGGAATACATCAATGTCCCTTGATCGATGGATTCTTCCAAGTTTTCAACCTTAACGCATCTATTCACACTTGTTAGATTGCACTCTATACCTTAATTCCCATTTTCATTATCGATGGGCGATCTTGCATCTGTTAACGGTATACATCAATGACTGGTAATCAGATCATGGACTACTATGTTCAACCTCGACACATCTATTCGCATAGTAGGACATGTACTCATAGTGGTTTGCGTAGAATACCTTCCATCTTGGTGGCATTCCATGTATGCTACCACCTTGATTGTGCCACTGTTCATGAGATTTCAGCTCTCATGATTTGATTCCAGTGTATATGAGATATCTTCATCCATTATGGCGATATTGATCCATTGTATATCTTTAGCCATTATGGAGATCTTGATCCATTGTATATCTTCAGCCTTTGGATATTCTGATATATTGTATATTGTATGTGGCGATGACCACATATGTCACATTTTGTATATCATGCCTATTCATGGCCATTATACTCTTATGTATCCGAGACTGCTATATGTATTTGCAGTCATATGCAAATATTGATTATTGTATTGTACTGATGAGTGGCTAGTTCTTTCACCTGGGTCTTCATTACTCCACTTCTGGGATGGATTTTACAATGTATTTCAGCCATCATGTCACCCCTCTGACCTCACGCATTAGGGGGTATCTGTTATAGTTGATTTTACTACACATGGTTGATCACATATTTATGGCCTTCCATGTTCCTCTGTAGACTCTTTGGACCCCTTGGACTTGTATTATACTTTGATGTTCCAATATCATCCCTAAAAAACCCCTGTTTATTGTTGTACATGACTTTTAAACCCATACTCATGTGTACATGTGAATTTTGACCTCAAACCCACGTACATCAGAATGTGTGCATAAGTCCAAACACTTTTGTAGTTTTCCTCATGTGAGTATGAAAATCCTGACTCTTGGCCTTCCATATTCCTTGAGATCACTCAAATTGGACCCTCCATTACCCTTTTGGAGTGCTATATAAGGAACCCCTTGGATACATTGAAGGAGGAGGAATTGAAGAGCAAAGAAACTATAGTCCATTGTTGCCTCAGTTTGCCTATACTTGAGTCTGCATCCCTTTGTCCCTTTGGAGCACTTTGTGTTCTTCCCAAGATTTCCTTTTCTTTGTGAGATTGCTATCGAGAGATAGAGGATAGAGGTGACTAAGGCCCAAGTGGAGGACTCGGTTTCTCCGGTTTGTAGACGTGCCGGCAAAGGTTGTCACTCTTGGAATATCTGATTTTATTAATAGAAATATCTTTTCCTGTCCAATTATGTGCATTTGAATATGATTATTAATCCATGGATGTATTTAAATTGCTTATACATTGTTGAATATATATGCTAGAGTAGGTCTAACACATTATTATTGAGCATGCTTGTCTTGTTTACTGTTGTTGAGAGTGAATTGCTAATACAAGTGTGAATTGGAAAAGCTCAATGGGGATCTACTAAAACCATTTGGAACACGGTGTGATTCGATATCCCTTAGTGTTAGATGTTTGGTTTCTCTTGCATATTGGGAAAGATTGATTTATGGTGTCTATATTTTTGTTGTGGTACACCCCACGCCATAGGAAATTTCTCTCCGTAAGACCCTTAGAAAAACTTTTGTAACTCTCAAAAATCTGTGCATGGAAGCTTCATGTAGCCTATTCTACCATTTTTCTAGGGCTTCGCCTGATTTAGACGTACATGAACTCATGCTGCGCCAACTCAATTTTCCATTAGCTGTAGGGTTAATATAATCTTCCTTTGAAGACATAATGTTATATAGCTGGTCTAGATAGTTCTCTTTCCATTTGTTATGCACAAGCTCCACATATCGTTGCCCTTCCATGGGATTAATGGGCATAACAACTCTCATTTCAGAATATTCGAAAGACAAGATCATGTTCTTGAAGTTTATGATGGTTTGGTTGTGTATTTCCCAGTAAATCCATAGAAGCATAGGATAGGGGTTTGTGTTATCAACAATGTCAATGACCTTGAAGTCGGTATATGTTCTCAAGTGTTCAATTCCCACATGTACTCGGGACAATATACCAATTCGTAGAACCTTTGAATGGTTTGCAAGCCTTAGCTAAATAGGAGGTTAGTCCAATCACGGGTTGTTCATGGTTTTCCATGTATGTCTTGTCAATATGTTGACATCTGATCCCAAATCAAGTATGATATAGTCCATATCATAATATCCTATCTATGAAGTCATTCACAATTCTTGGTCTGTCTTTCATTTGCTTCTGAATTTGTTGACTCTTCTTTCATGGTGCATATCCATTATGTTGTCTTATATGAGGGCTGTCAACTCTGTGACAACATATTTGTCATGGATTAGTGCTAAAACAAATTTGAAAAATTGCTTGAGCTTACTAACCTTTTTAGTGGTTGGCCTTCTGATTAGTTTTTCAAATCTTTCGGGCATAGCTCTCACTTGTCTCGATGTTGATGGTTGATTGGTATCAACAAAATCTTTTCATGCCTCCAAGAATACTTCCTTCTCCTGTTGGAAATCTAGTGGAGCTTTATTTTGTGCTGCAATTCACACCTGCGGATGTCCCTACAGTGTGGTTTGGTCTGCTCCAGTCGCAACACCTCATCTTGTAACTACAACAAGGTTGGGTTGTCTTGGTTCGACAAAAATCATTTGAATATTTTGATTGGGGTTTGGAATATGATTCTACATTTGGTTTGGGTTAATGACAATTCTATCCTGCAATTGCACATTAAGCTACAAACACTGTTCGACAATGTGATCAAATTATATACAATATGTACAACTCTTTGGAGGACTTTGAAAATCTTGGGAAAAATGTCCTGGATGACCACAATTATAGCATACAACTTGGCCTCTTCATCAACCAAATCCTCCTCCTGGTTGTTTTCCTCGACCTCTAAAGTTCCCAACCCCCCTTGGTGGAGGGTATTGTTGTTGTTGAGGATACTGGTTTGGCTAATAGTGCGGTTGAGGATATTGTTGTTGTTGAAATTGGGTAGACTGATACTGAAGCTCTACTCGTTCATCTTGCATTTGTTCCTCATTCTCCATTAGGTAGGTATCCATCGTATTGTATTTGAGAAGCTTAAGTGCTATGCAGTCCTTTTCATCATGGCCTATTGATCTACAAAACTTACAATACAGAATAGCAGGTGCACTTACAATATTTTGTAAGTACATCAATTCCTCAGACTTGTGACCTCTAATATGACATACTCTGCACAAAGCCATTCCTTGGGTGTTTAAAGAATTTGGAACAATTGTTGCGAAATAATTCATTAGCGTCGAGAAATTATCCTTATGGTTCCCATATATTTTGCACCTGGTACACCATAGTTCTTCCTGAAATTATTTTCCTCTTTTGATTTCTTGGAGCTGCACCATAAGATTGTCCATCTACAATTGAATTTGCATCATTCCCGAGCTAGTGTCTCCAACTGGCCAGGATTCTAACTTCATGTCTATCTCCAGAGCCTCTATATATTCCATGAGCTTTTGTTTCATCCACATCGTTCGTATGTGTGGCAACAAGGAAGAAATGAACCATTCATTTCATTGCACATCCAACATTTGTAAACTCACTTTGGCCATTACTGTCTTAAATATCTGTTCAAAATCCCAAATAGATTCTGCTGGTAGCTTCTTGATCTCCTTGATATTAGTGATGCACTGTGATTCAGAATTTGGTTTCTTAAATTCATCAATCAATCCGAGTCAAATCTAATTGAGTGTATTTGGGACCACTCCTAATGGTACTATGGAAAAATTCATATACCAGTCGAGCGCACTGTTGAGCCCAGAAATGGCCTCTTTTAACCACCCTTAATCACCTCTTCTTCCCCTATCCTACCCCATTCAGCACATCAATTAGACTTTTTACCCCCACTTTATTCCTCAAACTACCAAGGTATGACTAGTCATTGCTTTATCTTATTAATGCTTATGATTGTGATAATTAAAGCTGTGTATCTCTCAAATGTGCTAACATGTTATGATTTATGAAGNGAAGATTGGGTAGTACAAGGAGGGATATTCGTTGCTCAAGTTGATCCTCAGCCCTTCTATCATCACCCAAGGCATGTGATTCTAATGCGACATCCTAGATAGAGCGGTGACAAGGCATCTGTAACAGAATGCGCCATAATTGGAAATCCTGAGTACACTGCTGCTCGAGTATAGTTGTGATCAGAAAAGATCGCTACTCCTGGGCCAATTAACAGTTTTCCCGTACTTTCTATGTCTTTACCATGCCACGTTTGTAACAGCTAGTGTTATTTAGGGTGCCTGAAGATCATAGACCTTCATGGTTGCCCCTTAATAGGATCATATGTTATGATCTACATGTATAAATATGGAGAGTTGTCTCGACCCAGGGGGCTGCTGAACATATAATTCATTCACTATATTAGCTGTGAGGAGGGATTGTGTAATCATTCTATATTTTAATACAAGGAGTTACTTCTGATTTAAGAGTTTCACATCTGTTCAGCCAGCATCTCTGTGTGAAGGCTGGGCCCGCCTTCCACAGAGATTGCTGTGTTAAATTAAGAATTTTTAATTCATTTGTTGTGTGATGTCTTGTTAATTCTATTCCTCATGTACGCAGTTGTAGTAAGTGTGGATTTGCAGTGTAATTGTGATTACATTTCCTTGATATCTATGAGTGGTACAGAGTGACAGTCGAATGGGTAGGTAACTATCTTTTATGCAATTCTTGTGGTAGTTGTACACAGCTCTGTTCATCCTACAGTTTCAGTTGTTATCCCATGAATCCTTGCAACTTTTCTTTACTATTACGATTGTTGAATCTCATTCCTGCATTTCAAATTCTCAGAGTAGCTTAACTCAATCCTTTGCAATTGAATTCCTAGATTAATGTTCAATTTATGCTTGTGGCTTTCTAGAGTAATAAGATTGAATAGGTGAATTACTTGTTCAGGGATGAGAATAGGATTTCCTTTTATCTGCAATTGTAATTTGAATCTTATGTTATCTTTCCTTGATGCATGGCAGAAAGTAATTGAGATTGTAGTATTTAGAATATAAATGGGATTACACAGATTATTGGGATGAGCATAGTTTCTAGAGGATAGTAGTGTTCAATTGCAGTGACTTCGTGTTTAAGCATATACTATGCATTTATCCTTTGAAATACAAGACTTTCCTGGGTTGACAATAAATATTGTACACTATGTATGTTGGTAGTAATCTACTTGCATATCGGGTGCTCGACACGCACGATCTCATAGAGTAATGATCATCTGTGCAATATTGATGTTGTTGTCCTGGATCTGTCGTAGAATCCAGACAGTGTCACGTAGATACTAGTGATGTTCTGGTTCTTCTATCTCATTCCGATTGAATATTGGGAGCTTAATGTCAGTTCCATCCATTGGAGTGACAGGTACTATGTTAACTACTGATACAGTAGGAATAAAATGTGGGCTAGTCAAAATTCATTTTCCACTATTTACAGCATTCATACTACTTGTATTTACATAAATACTTGGAGACAGGTCTTGCGATATTACCTCTAGTAATGTAGGAGATTCATGTAAACGTTCTTGTTCTGGAGCTACAGTCGACTCTTCGGACTACTTATCTCCTTCTGAGATTGGATGATACTCCTCTAACTCATAACACGAGCCTTTGTCAAGGTACAATGTGAATTGGTAACCTTCTTCTTCTTTCTCTGTGTTGCTACTACCTCATCCAAACAGAGTTTTTCATCTTTTGTCAGACTGGAATCTTCTTTTGCTTCTCAAAAAGCCGGATTCTAGTTCAATTCCACTTTCTCCTAGGAACATCTCACTATATGGTTCTTTTGAGATACAACCACTCTTTCCTATTCAATCTATCAATTGCAGAATTCCATTTTCACATATAAGCATTTTGATCCACATCTTCCAAGATGAGAGATATCGACTATGCGATCCTTGAAAAAAATTCTCTCAGCCTCACTATATGAGGTTATTGTATCAGTATGGAACTCGGTGATATATCCCTCTATGATACTGTCTACCCAGAAGCCCACATCTCTTGATATAGGATTGTTGATTCTTTTCAGTAGCTCAATAAAAAATGGAGTCCACTATGTCAATTCTCCTCCTTAATTTTTTTTTATGGGTTGTCAACTTAGAAAACCATTCATACAACAAAATGGGGAACTTGGAAAAGAAAATCTTGTGGACTTCTAAATATATGCACCATTCTAACCACTTAGTCGATGTCCCCTAAGATCCTTCACTTTCCTTTTATGCAAACTCTAGCTCTTTTGCTCTCACCCAACTTTGGACTCCGGTTTCATGGGATGCCAAAAAATGTCCCTCAACACACACTTTAGGATCCCAAAATGGAACCATTTTTTGGCCTATTTTCCCCTATGACCTAGGTTCACCCCCCTCCCTTTTCTTAGTGCAGCAAAGCCCAAGATATTGTCCTGACAGAGCAGAGCCCAAACGGTAGCACCTGCGACATAGATTTTGTTTCACCTGAGATATCTCAGTTCTTATGGGTAACTTCCAAAGCCATGTTTCCATAGTTTTTGTGGGATGTTGTTTTATGTCCTTGTCTCTGCACCAAGGTTTTCCAACGAAGACTAGGAAGTGGGTTGGTAGTTTGCACATTTTCTTTCAACACGTGATATGACGTTCCCTTCTTATGCAAGCTTACGCAAATGTGCAGTGGACAGACAATGCAAACATATTCATTAGTCAACATACATGATTCATACATTTATTCTCATTTAGAAAAATAACTAATCAATCATTAGATAGTGTAATTATGCACTTTTCTAAGCTACTTAACAATCACACATATACACATCATGTAACGTGGAAACCCATCCAGCCAAAAACCACAATGTGCTCTTCATCTGGCATTGGCATGAGGAAATGGATGCACCTTTTGTCTGTTCATAAAGCTATAGACTCTGTGCAATATCTTCTCTTCTATCTCTACAGGCCTCTTCTCCCTCTCATTCTCTCTGTTCTACTCTACCTTCATCCCTTTGCTCTACTCCTACTCCGCGATCTGCACACAACCTGTATTGACTGGACCTTCTCTACTTGTCTACACACTCAGTTGCAAACCCACCACTCTGATGCACTCAACGATCCAGAGTTACCTACTCAAAACTATTGTATCTTCTACTTAGCTCAAAAATTGTCTAAATAAGAATTAGTTAATACGATAACTGATTGACCGGCTAACGCATTTATATCTTGGGTTTCTCCTTTTATATCCTTATTATAGACTTGATATATTCCCATACATGCTTGTTACAGACTCATTAATGAATCAATACAGACTCTAACATACTCAACTTTAGTCGCTATCCCAACTGACTTACTATCCTCATCCCATAGGCTGTCTTTCCTATTCTAGCAATATATGACCAAAAAGGGGCGATCGTCCTGACTTACAAAAATGCCAAGATCCATCCAAGATCATACCCACAATCGCTATGGACTGCTGCTTCATCAGTATCATGCCTTATTGTCACTTTCTGGTCATTACCTTATCTGCACGCCTACTTCCACGAATATTCTGCCATGTTATCACATATTTTGCTCTGTACTTCCATCATAGCTTAAAAAAATAGCATAGATTCCTCATCCTATTCCTTCTCTTTACCTTTGTCCTTATCTTCCCTCTTCTATCCCAGCATCCTGCTCCTCTTCTTCGATGTTGTCTACCATGTCACGGGTCCTTCCTCTTCTTCCTTGTACTCCTCTTTCTTTAATTAGGAATAATTCTATGTGAATTCTACCCTTCTATCCTAGGCCCAACCTGGGGTTTAAATTTTGTGGTTCTTTAGAAACAAATCTGAAATGGCATATCAACCAGCCACAATTATTGATTCTAACACTAATGTTGTTGAAGGAGTTTAAACACCAACATGGTGATGGTGTCACAACAACCCCAATATCAATATGGATATCAAGGAGTCCCGTATGAAGGATACCCATATGGATATGGATATGGATATGAATATACTTGAAATCCTTACTATCTATATGTTGTGACACCACAAGAAGTGGGAAATCCTCACTATCCATATGATGTTAATCCACCAAAAGCAGTTAGATATCCTCACTATCCATATGTTGCGCGACCACAAGAATCTAGAAGTCCTCACTATCCATATGATGCAGCTGGATATCCTAACTATCCATATGCTATGCCACCACAAGATGTTGGAGCTCCATATGCTACGCCACCATAAGAAGCTGAAAATCCTCACTATACATATGTTGCTGCACCACCACAAGAAATTGGATATCCTCACTATCCATATGCTATGCCACCACAAGAAGTTGGAAATCCTCACTATCCATATGTTGTGCCACCACAAGAAGCTGGAAATACTCACTATATATATGTTGTTGTGCCACAATAAGATGCTGGAGATCCATATGCAAATGTGGTTGTGAATATCTATCTAGATCCTTACTATATTTATGATAATCACACTAACCAAGGACATAATAATAATTATTATGACCACACAGAGGATTATCGATTTCAACCGGCGACACTTGCACAACCACGACACTAGTATTATCATCAACAACTACAATTACAACAAACACAAACACAACCAAAGAGACTTGAAATAAGGCAAGGCCAAATATCCTGAAGTGGAAGAGGAAGTGGGAGGGGCGTTGAAGTTGTCCAGGATGAGTACAACCTTTCGGGATTTATCACTCGATATGCCGACGCCAAATTTTTTGTTATTAAATCTTCTAGTAATGAGAACCCCCTTAGAAATATTATACATGGAGTGTGGGAAAGCACTTATGGGGGGAATCAAAATTTAAATGCAGCTTATGTTGAAGCTGCCTCAGGAGAGAAAACGATCCAAGGAGGCACATCTAGGGCTTTTATTCCTAACTGCCCTATATCCTTACTTTTTTCTGTTAGTTCTTAATATTTCTTAATTGAACTGATCTTTTGTTTCAATTTCAATTTCATGTCATTTCAATACTAGTGGAGAATTCATTTAATTGGAATGAATACCCCAATTCATTTCAATACTGGTGGAGAATTCATTTAATCAGAATGAATACCCCAATTCATTTCAATACTGGTGGAGAATTCATTTAATTGGAATGAATACAGGCCACCGTATAGTGTCAGATACATCTTCTAGAGAACATATTCTTCAACTTATTCTTTTGATAAATTCTTGGTAGGGATGATTTTAAGGACACGCCCAAAATTTATATGTATAATAAATGGGCAGATCTCCCTAATATATAGGAAAAATTGAAGGTTATTTTATCAATAATATAACATGTAGATACAATGTTTTGGATAAACTTTCGTTCTATTATAGAATATTATAAAATTTGGATGAATCATTCACTAAATTCTAAGCTATTGTATAGTCTTGGCGAATATTTTGCTGAATTATAAAATATTGTAAAAACTTGGTGAATCTTTCATTAAATCATAAAACCTTCTAATCACTTGGTGAATCTTTTGCTAGGGAGACTCAACTTTTGATTCTGTAGATTACTAAGGTAGTGCAATACAAGAGCATATACCAAAGATAGACTCTCTCGACTCTTATACCCTCAAATGAACAAATGCATGAATGAGGAGAGGAGATATTTATTTATACATTTCACAAGTAGTATTTGGTCACTCACAACTAGAGGTGTTGGTGAAACATAACTACACTAACTAGATTCATAGCATGTGGGGACTCCACTTTTTATATTGTCCCTTAATTTTCCAACGGATATGTGGGGACACAAATACTGACATAACACCAAATTGATAAAATTGAACACTTTACATTGTGGAGTGATAATGGCACCCACAAACCATTATAACAATGTGGAGTATTATCGAGACCCCCAACCTTAATATAGTGTATGCATTCCTAATTAGATTATTTCCCAAATCCCTCATTTTAAGCTACCCTTTAAGAAAAAAATAGCATGCTTATCTATTTATAGATACAAATTCCACTTCTTCCTTTCTTTGGTTGTCAATCAAAATATGAATTATGTCATTTGATTTAAAATTTTTAGAGTTAGTTAGAAACTTGCAATGGTTATTAGAAATAAGAACATATGCTAACAATAAAAGAAAGCACATTAATGAACAATCATGCAAATTATTAGAACTACTCTATTAAAGACTACTTTTTCTCAAATAATTTGAGGAGGATTTTGTATCCACGACCTTAAATTTTTTGAAACCATGTAAATTGTGGTAAAATTGTCTTAGCGCCTTCACTGAACAAAAACGATTAGATATAAAAAATCATAATGTCTAGATCTCATATAAAACACACCTTATACATATTATATACAATCATGATGGAAATAAAGTATCTGTTAGGATATTTAGACACTTAGGAGTTAGTTAAGATCAACTTGTGTAATATATCCATTAGGTAAAGTGTGTTTATTTAGTATGCATTAGTATGCATTTGTAAATATTCTAATCCGACGGTCACGATATGCTCTAGACATAAAGTGATATGATGGTTCAACTTCTCTTAGATCATACCTACCATTGATCTGTGGCTTAACACCGAATTGGTCCATGATCTCTATTTAAAGAGCATGGAGGGTCCTTGGCTAGTTTATTGATTTTGAAAAGCTCATGTAACTTTTTTTCTTTTGCATAATAAATTGCTCCAAGTAGCTATTTGGCTGGAGCCATGGACTGTTTCCCTCTCGAGGGTTTTAACCACATGACAAACATCGATGTATTGATCTATGATCTTTTTGTGTGAAGTGTTTGCTCTAGGTTTTCGGTCTTTTGGGAGTACCCTATGTACCCGAACATGGTATCCGAGAATTTATGAAGAGCCGCTTTCAGTTTTGATCAAGATCTGGAACCGATGTTGCTAAAAATTTGAAATGGTTTCTAATTCTATATTTTCTACGCATTTGTAGACTCTGGGAGCTATTCCATTGTGTCCAAAGCTCCATTTCCATTGGGAAATAGTTTTCATTTCACCAAAAACTGTTTCTGTTTGTTCCAGAAACACCCATTTCGACAAATCTGAAGGTATAATGTTACAGTGATGGATTTGTTTTTTCTTTTAAATATCTCATATTTCATCAGTTTTATTATTAGATATTTACTATTTTAGTCTTGAACTATTGCCTTCCCTGGCTGCATATTCTCTTTGTTGTGCACCTTGTGAGATCGCCACGAATCAAAAACAGAAAGGGAAAGTTTTTTTCTTGTCTTCTCAGCTACGTATGCTCTTTCCCGTGTACCTTATGCGATCATGGAAAATAAAAAATATCGAGAAAACTTGAAAACGTAGACTTTCTGGGTAAGCTAACCAAGATCTAACCCAATTGTGTGCAAAAAGTTTTTTGCTTTTGTGATTTGCAGGAAAAAAAGGGAAGCACGAAGAACAAGAGAGAAGAGTAAAAAAAAAAAAAGGCCCCATTCCTCTTTCAATTCTTTTATGTTCATTTTAAATTTAGCTCACTTGGTTCAAAGTTGTTTCCTTCCTTAATAGGTCTTGAGATAAAGTCTTATTAAGTTACTTTTAGTGCATGCAATTTCTATTTTCAAGTTACTTTATTGTAAAAGTGCATCTCACATAAATAAAATAAAATAAAAAGTGAGTCACTTAAGTCTTTTAATTTATTGCCACATTATTTAAAAGTAACATTATTGTAAAAGTGAACTTCACTTATTTTACAAAAGTGATTCACTTAAAAAAAATCAACTTTCTTGTAAGTGATTGTCAAAGGTTCATCTTGGGAAGAAGGGGGTTCTTTTTTTTTAGTTGGTCAAGTTAATATCTACCACGTCACTATTGGGACATCTTCAACATTTTCTTTGATCAAGCATAACTTCATCATCCAGAATCAGTTTTTAGTGTCGTTTTTTTTAAACCGCATATTTTTTTTGAGATCTTTACATCCAGATAGTTAGTTTATGTTCTTTCAGTCATTATTTTACAATATGTTCACCCCTTGTGATATTATAATTACAAGTTCTAACTATTTCTCATGGAAATATCGTATGGAGAATGTTCTGCGAAGTAGGGGACTTTTCAGGATAACTTCAGGGAAAGAAACAAAACCCACTGATGATGATAAGAAAATTAAATAAGAAAATACATGTGATGAATCTCGTGGATTGATTGGGATGTCAATCTCTACTAATTTGCGATTCCACATATCTGGAATTGATGAACCTGATATAGCTTGGGAAAAGTTGAAATCTGTGTTTGGTAAACACAATGAAATTCAGGATCATCAACTTGAGAATGAGTTGATTTCCTTGAATCCAAATGATTTTTCATGCATTCAAGACTATTTATCTAAGTATAAAACTATTAGTCTCTTATGTGCAGAATGCAAGATTAAGAAAGAAGATAAATAATGTATATATCATATTTTTTCCAAACTTGGATCGGCATATTCTGTGTTTGTACTTACATTCTACTCCATGAAAGAATCCTTGAATGCAGCTAGCTATCAAGAGCCTAATCTTGAATCCTTTTGTGATTCCTTAATTAGAGAGCAAGATAACTTCATTCATCTTGGAATAATTAACAATGCATATACATCTGGGAAAGCCTTATTGTCCCAACAGAAAGAAAAGTCCAAGCCTCCCAAGAAAAATAATTTTCGCAATAATAAGCCAAACAATAAGGGTCCCAAATCCTATTAGTCATCTCCTTCTTTAAAAAATGACAAAGGATCCAAGTCAAAAGGAAAGAAGACTGAGTGTCCTTTCAATTTTTGTGGGAAAGATAATCATGATGAATCTAATTGTTTCAAGAAGATGGAAACCTTGGAAGTAGCAATGAAGAAGCACCACATCAGCTTAGATTCGTCTTCAAAATCCACCTCTCATGGACATGCACTTTGTGCTTCTGATTACTCATATACTACATCTTCTTCTTCTACTTCAATTGAATGGCTCATTTATTTTGGAGCATCTTATCATATTGCTAAGGATCAAGCCATATTATCTACTATGCATGAATGTAACACCAAGCAAATATTTGTTGGTGATGATAGATATCTAAGTGTTGTAGGATTTGGAACAATTCCAGTAGAAAATGGTCATTTTAGTGACGTATTATGTGTTCCAAAAATTTTCTGCAATTTGTTATCAGTCTATCAAATTACTCATTCGAGTGAGGGTAAAACTGTGACATTTACACCTCACCGAGTTGTAATCAAGGATTTTAAAAATCCTCAAAATATCCTTGCTACTGAAACTGTTGATGTATTACCAAGTTGTACAAATTTAACAACTTTGGGTCATCACCTTTTCCTTCAGTTTTTGTTTCTCATAGTGATAACTTGAGCAAACTTTGGCATGAGCAATTTGGTCACTTAAATTATCACTCATTGCAACAACTATGTAAAGACAATATGGTGACTGGTCTTCCAATGGTATGTTGCAAGGATGGTGTTTGTTCCAGTTGTGTACTTGGAAAACACCATCGGGACAGTTTTCACAAACGTGCCTCTTGGCACGCCTCGGTTCCCTTGGAGCTTGTGCATAGTGACTTGTGTGGCCCTCTTCCATCTGCATCCTTTTCTGGTTTCAAATATTTCTTACCTTTCATTGATGACTACTCCAAGCGCACTTGGGTTTACTTCCTAAAACTTATGAGTGAAGTATTTAACATGTTCTTGGCCTACAAAGCCCTTGTTGAAAAACAATCTGGTCATCAAATTATTAAGTTAAGATCTGACAATGGAAGAGAATATGTTAACAACAAGTTCACTACTTTCTGCACTGAACAAGGAATCCAACAACAACACACTGTTCCATATACACCGCAACAAAATGGTGTTGTTGAATGGAAGAACTGCACATTAAAATAAATGGCAAATTGTATGATCCAATCTAAGGGACTAAGTCTTCAATATTGGGCCAAGGCCATAAATTGTGCAAATTACATAGTTAATCGCACACCCACAAAATTTTTACAAGGTATAACACCGGAAGAATCATGGAGTAAAATTAAACCAAATGTAAGTCACTTTCATGTGTTTGGTTGTGAAGCATGGGCTCACATTTCTGATGAAAAACAGAAAGCATTGCAGCCTAATAGTGAAAAGTGAATATTTGTTGGATATTCTGAAGATGTAAAAGGTTATATACTTCTTTAGCCCCATTCACATGATATAATCATTAGAAGAGATGTTAAATTTGATGAAAATTGCTTGGCCTATGAGCCTAACTTGGCAGGTGTGCCATCTTTGGCCTACGAGCCTGATTCGGTGATTGTTCCTTCTTCATCTTCTTCTTCCAACTTCCTTGACAGGTTTCCAACTCTAGTTTTTGATGATGACAGTGAGGATGAAAATCCACCTCCGCTTGCTCATGTTCCTCCAATTGCACCAGCACCAATGCTTCCTCGATGGGTCCGTTCAACATGTGAAGCAACTGGTGATCTTGCCAATGGTCCTAGAGATCAATGTCGAACATGTTCTTAGTTTTAGTGAGCCTCTTCTCTTCTGGCTCAAGTTTCTGAGAATCATGATACATAAAATTTTGCAGAAGCTTTAGGAAATCCGGATTGCGATGTAGCTATGGATGAAGAATATCATGCCTTAATGGCGAACAATACTTGAGATCTTGTTCCTCTTCCAAAAGGAAGAAAACTTGTCAGATGTAAATGGGTCTACATAACTAAGTATGCATTAGATGGAAGTGTTGAAATACTTAAGGAAAGGTTAGTTGCCAAAGGTTTTTCCCAAGTTGAAGGGATTGACTACAATGAAACCTTTGCTCCTATCACAAAAATGAATTCCATCTGCCTTATTCTTTCCCTTGCAGCCTTACATAATAGGGAAGTCCATCAAATGGATGTCAAGTATGCCTATTTACATGGTGATTTACAGGAGAAAATTTACATGGAACAACCTCCTCGATATGTTCAAGATAACTCTAGCCTTGTTTGTTTCCTTAATAAATCCTTATATGGCCTTAAGCAAGCTCCTAGAGCTTGGTATGCCAAAATGGATAGCTTTCTCCTTGACACTGGTTTTTCTAGATGCCATTCTGACCCCAATGTCTATACCAAGAAAGTAGGAAATCATCTCATCATACTTGTTCTTGATGCTGATGATCTTATCCTTACTGGTAGTGACCCTAAACTTATAACCCATGTGAAATCCAATCTTAAGCAAAATTTTGAAATGTCAAACTTAGCACATTTGCATTGTTTTCTTGGTCTCCAAGTCTTGCAAACCAAAGAAGGAATATTTCTTTCCTAGTCTAAGTCTGTTGTGACTTTATTCGTCGCTTCCACATGGAAGATTGTAAACCAGCCCCTTCTCCCTTCCAGTCTGGAGTCAAACTTTCTGCCACTTGTACTTCCCCTGAAGTAGATGCCACCTTGTATCGTCAGCTTGTTGGTAGTATTTTATACTTGACTCATTCCTGCCCTAACCTTTCATTTTTTGTTGGTCGTGTTTCCCGTTATATGCAAACTCCTCATGAAAGTCACTAGAAAGCAACAAAAAGAATACTTCGATATATTCAAGGTACAATTCAGTTTGGAATTCATTACAGTACAGGGGGGAAACCTTTGTTGGTTGGTTTCACTGATTCAGATTGGGCCGACGATCTTGATGATCGAAAGTCTACTGCAGGTTATGTTTTTAGTTTGGGATCTAGACCTATCACTTGGGCTTGTAAGAAACAACAAGATATTTCTCTTTCTTCAGCAGAAGTAGAATATCAAGCCATAGTTAATGCCAATCGGGAAGATTTATGGCTTCGATAGATCCTTTCAGAGTTTGTATTCGAGCAGTAGCAGCCTACTGCACTTTGGTGCAACAATCAAAGTGCCATCAAGCTTGCCAAAGATCTAGTTCTACATCAACACAGCAAACACATTGAGCTACACATGCACTTCATTAGAAATCTTGTTCATGATCGTGTTCTTGAAATGCTCTATTTCCCTACAGATGATCAAGCTGCAGACTTCTTCACCAAGTCTCTTACAGAAGTGAAGTTTTCTAAACTTTGATCTATGTTAGGAGTTCAGGAATGTGTCCTTAAGGGGGAATAGGCTCTAATGCCTCCTTCCTTCTCCTAATAGTGTCACTTTTGTAAATCCTTCAATTCTATCCCAAGTTGTTCTTAAGGGGGGATGTTAGGATATTTAGACACTTAGGAGTTAGTTAAGATCAACTTGTGTAATATATCTGTTAGGTAAAGTGTGTTTCTTCAGTATGCATTAGTATGCATTTGTAAATATTCTAATCCAATGGTCACAATATTCTCTAGACATAAACTGATACGACGGTTCAACTTCTCTAAGATCATACCTACCATTGATCCGTGGCTTAACACCCGAATTGTCCATGATCTATATTTAAATAGCATGGAGGGTCCTTGGCTAGTTGATCGATTATGAGAAGCTCATGTAACTTTCTTTCTTTTGCATAATAAATTGCTCCAAGTAGCTATTTGGCTGGGGCCATGGAATGTTTCCCTCTCGAGGGTTTTAACCACGTGACAAACATCGGTGTATTGATCTGTGATATTTTTGTGTGAAGTGGTTGCTCTAGGTGTTCGATCTTTTGAGAGTACCCTATGTACCTGAACAACATCGTGTTCCAACTAAATCATATATTTAGCATACTTAAATAGAGCCATTTCTGGATGATGATAACAATTACACATAAAAACAAATCACCAAAAAACATTTTACTTCTGAATGACTATTACAAAAAATATATTAGAATACAAGTATTGATCCCAACAAATTTAGGTCACAATCAAAATTCACAAACTTTCCAATACGAATAAAAAATCAGTAGTCCTGAACTTCTCAATACAAATAAAAGAATCTACCAGTACGGTTTGGACAACTCTAGAAGAACAAAAGCAAAATAATGACCATTCCACTATAGACCCACAATTATAATTAGTGTGCATCATTTCATTTATATTACAAACATCCCAAACATCAACAATACCAAACATAAAATATGAAAATATACCCACTCATTAACACCTTAGATCCAATAACAATTTCATATTAGAAAGATCCTAATAAAAGTACACTTTAAACAACCGGGTCAAATTAGAACAAAAGCAAAATAATGACCATTCCACTATAGACCCACAATTATAATTAGTGTGCATCATTTCATTTATATTACAAACATCCCAAACATCAACAATACCAAACATAAAATATGAAAATATACCCACTCATTAACACCTTAGATCCAATAACAATTTCATATTAGAAAGATCCTAATAAAAGTACACTTTAAACAACCGGGTCAAATTCAGTTTGAAAATATTGTAAACAATTGGGTCAAATTCAGTTTGGCTCCAATAAGAATTTGAAACCTTGCAACGACATAGAGCTATAAATCGTATGGCACAATGTGTGCGCAATGATTGCTGGAGGTGCAAAGGTGGATAAACAAGGCGCAACCTTGGTACCTTGGTTAAAAGTGGTAGGGAGGAACCTCTCTCACCTCTCTCATTCGGAAATTTCATTGTAACCCCATTGACATAGAAATAAAGTGCATGTATTTTTTGCTCCCACGATCAGTGAATTTCACTTAGATTTTAATAGTGTCACTTGTTTTGAGCAAATAATCACATTTGTTTCAAGGATAGAAAACAATGGTTGTGGGTCACTGAAATGTTATGGACCTCACAATAAGGTATCTGTTCGCGGACTTGTTATATAAAAAGTGGGTTTGCACTAATGTATGAATTGGCATTAGACAACATAGCTGTGGCTTAAAACCTTTCAAATTTTTATATAAATACAATTTACATTGTCTATCATTTTTCTATATTAGTAATTTTAATATATTTATTGTGGTAGACGTGTAAATATAATAATATTACTTTTCCAAAAAGCTTTTAGAGCCTCATTTGAGCTTTGTTCTCAATTGTCTTTTCTTCTATCAAATAATAATTTTAAATTAATGATATTTATATCTCTCTTCATTTCAATTAAGTTTTAAGAATATTTTCATTTTATATGATGTAATTGTAATATGGTAGCCTCTAAAATAGTGTAATATTCAAACTTACAAGGTCAATCTACCTAGGTAAAATCACAATAATAATTATATTATTCTTTTCCGTGTACTATCTGAGAAATGTAATCTCCATTAATCAACTGAATGCTCAATATAATACATCAATGAATGAGTTAGAGATATAATACATCAATGAATGAGTTAGAGAAGTGATTTCTAAATAAGATGCAATATTACATATATAAGTATCCAAACTAGGATTAATTACATGCATAAAATTTAGTTTAACCTAAAAGAAATGAGCATGGATTGCCAAATGTACCCTCGCGAGGGAATTATGATCACCATGTAAGTGTTGTTAGGGTAAACTAGGCCTATAACTCACAAGTGAGGGGATTTTGTGCCAATATTAGACAAGTGCACCCTCCTTAGGAAGTAAACTAGACCATGCAAGTTTCATTGCAGTAAACTAGTCTGAGAATTAGCTCATGTGGTAGTTAACTCACTCTTGCACAAACAACCAATGTTTAACTCGCGATGCATGTGAAACTTGAGTGTAAATTGACCTAAATATCTAATTAGGAGGAACTATGGAGTTAATTAGGCCAAAAAATGCTAATTGAAGTGAGCAAAACCCTAAAAAGGGGGAATGAGCAATATTAAGGGTGCCTTTGATCCTAAGAAGGGGGGTTTGACCTAGCCAATGCACTACATAGGCTAAAATAAGGAGAAATGATATGAAATATAGTAGGAGCATTATTGTCCCCTATAAATGAAAAATAGATACAAAATAACTATGCATGTACACCAAGATATTCAATTTTGTACAACAAATTTCAATCACAAATGATTTTAAAAAGATATTAAAAACTATAGAATAATTAGAATTTTGAATATTAATATTGTTAAAAAAAATAGTTGGTGTAGGTTGCACTCTCAAAACACTCCTTGTGGCTAGTTCACACCTTGTAGCCCTATGTACCACATAAACACTTTTTGTGACTCGCTAGTTCAAACCTGGTAGTCGTATTACCACATGTAGGGTAGTATAATGGGTAACATAATTTAGAACGAATAATACTAAATTTTAGGATTATTAATCCTCCCTTGTCCAATTTGTTCATTATTTCTAAATTAGGAGTCATGTCTAAATCTGGATTCCTTTCAGTCTATTTTTAATCACTAGCACCATTGGGTCCACTTGGCCTAATTGGGGCACATGCAGTAGTTACTAAAGTGTGGGGAACACTAATTGAGGACAACTACCACTGCTTTCACTTACATGCATCAGTTTAGGAGCCTCCTAGATCAATCCATACAAATTAGTAGCCATTGGGAGTACCGATAACAACCTCCATCTGTTGAGTTTAGTTGGTGACTAGTCAAGCTCAGTTAGGATTCAGTTACATTCAGCTCTAGTTGCCTACACTTAGTTCTATTCAGTTAGCACTAGGATTGCATGGTTGCATGCAGGTGATGCACATTTACTCACCTACCTCAGTCAGTTAGACTAGTCAACACTGAATTAGACACTTGAGTTTGGATTTCGAACTCCGATGAACTCCGATAATGATTTAGACAAGGTCAGTTAACCATTCAGTCAATTAGAGTCCAATCAATTCAAATTTCCTCACATGGATTCGAATTTCATGTGTTATACTTCATTGTAATTAATTATCTAATTACGTTTGATTAATGAAAGCTTTCACAGTTGTAAGCCATTTTTGCACTGTTTGATTCTTCAATTGCTGAGTAAATTGTGTGATCTATTTTGTGAGTTGTGTGTTGATCCATAGATCTATGTGCTCAATTTAGTATGGTCTCAGCATGACAAGGCACATCTCTGACTCCAGATTCATAATTGGATCTATTTTTTTTAGCAAAATTGCTCTTTCCAGTACTGCACCAGAAGCGGAGAATTTACCACTTAATACCCCAAGCAAAGGAATTGTTGATCAAGCATACTTGATCAACTAAGATGGGTGTGAAGGAAATTCCAAAATTGCATACTGTCGACCTTATTTTGTCTGTTTGATTGTGTGATTTACAAGTTTATTAGTCTCCTTCACTGCATTCGCTACAAGCAACTCAGTCTCCTTCACTACATTCGCTACAACATCTTGTCCTCTTCTTTGCATTCTAAATGGCTCCTCCAATGGACCTTCTCACTCCTTTCAACTACCACGAGTGGAAAGAGGACATGGAGATGAAGCTACGCTCCAAAATACTCTTCAGACTCATAATGGAGATAGAGAAAGAGACAATTCATTATGTTGACAAAGAAAAGTACTGGAATAGGCTTGATGAAGCATACAGATGCTTGTTCCTCTCAATCTCTCAAGATCGTCTCTTCCACATCAATGGATTGAAGACTCCCAAGGAGGTTTGGGATAAGATTTATTCCTTATTTGAGAAGAAGGATGATCTGAGGACCTATTAGCCGAAGAATGAGTTGATTTCTCTTCATCCATCCAATTTTGAAACACTAAATGAATTCTTCACAAAATTCAAGCATCTAGTGTTCCTATTGAAGATGTGTAAGGTTAACAAGGAGGATGATCAACTTATCCTTGACATTCTCTCCAAACTTGGTGTATACTATTTAGTCTTTGTATCAACATTTAATTCTATGAATCTCTCTACTCCAAACTGGAAGATGCCTACTCTTAAATCCTTCATTGAATCTCTCACTCAGGAGCATGACAAGTTGAAACAAATGAGGATCATTCGATCTTCTAGATATCAAGAACTGGTTGCAGGAGGACCTAAGGTAGTGAATGATAAAGGGAAGCAAAAGGATGAGTCTCCTATAGAGAAAGAGCAGTCAAATGAGCCTTCAGGTTCGAAGAGAAGAAAGAAGAATGGAAAATGAAAGACACTTTGTTCTTATTGTGGAAGGGGCTTTCATCCAGAAAGCTCTTGTATGAGAAGAATAATTGATGAGATGTCTCTTCTTTTGAATAAATATAACATTACTGTACCTTCTAATGCAAGGAAGGATAAGCATAGATAAGAAACTGAAGAACATGAAGAGACATTCCATGCATTGAAGATTAGCTGCTCAACAACACATGCCTTCCTCATTGATTCCGGAGCTTCCAATCATATGGTTGCATCTAGAGAATCATTCTCTTCCTTGCAGTATTTAGATGGTCCTAGTATTCAGATGGGAAATAATAGTAAATTTCAAGCCAAAGCGAAGGGCTCTATTAAGCTTGAACATGAAAAGTTCAAAGATGTGCTTTATGTTCCTTCCCTAGCTGCAAACCTGTTATCTGTATACCATATGACTCATACTGGCTCTACAAAGCGAGTCATATCTGGTCATGGCTCAGTGGAGATCACAGATATCTCTACTAGGAACATCATAGCGAAGGGTGCTGCAAATCATGCCTCCAAGGCATATGAGTTCTCACACTTCATTCCATTTTCAGAACCAGTGCACTCTCAGCAGCCACTTACAAGGGAAGGTAAAAACATTTCATGTACTTCTTTTGAAGTTTCCACTAGTATTGTAGATCCAATTGTATCAGCTTATGAGATTGAGATTTAGGGTGATTCATATCCAGATCTAGTCCCTACTTCCAAGTGGGAAGCTAGGAAGATGACTGGAAATCCTTCTGACACTCAGAAGGGAAAGACACTTGTGCTATGTCATGCAATATTACCTCCTTTAGAGAGATGCAATAGACTCCCTGTAAGATGCTACATTGCAAGGCCTTAGTCTCACTACATTCAGAAGAATACAGTGGATCATACACTTCTCCATCCAGGAAGAGGAAAATGTGGCATTCCTCCTTCCTTCCATCATCTTTTTGGGAGAAGATGGAGAAGTCTACATGCCAGGCCCCATGATACTTGTGCACAAAACATCATGTATGCTGCTTCACTACATCATAGAGATTACAGCAACACATTTTTAAGTTTTTCAAACTTGAATCCTGATTCTATCTACTTAGTTAGAGGGGGGGCTATTTTCACATGTGTTTATTTCCCCAGCTCCTTATGTTGAGAAGTTACTTTAATTTACTTGTTGCAATGGGTGACCTATGGTCTTAGTTACCAGGGCCCACAAATTTTCTAAGTTAGCATTCATGGGGGGTGTTAGGATTATTAATCCTCTCTTGTCCAATTTGGTCATTATGTCTAAATCAGGAGTCATGTCTAAAACAAGAGTCCTTTCACCCTACTTTTAGTCACCGGCAACATTGGGTCCACATGACCTAATTGGGGCACATGCACCAGTTACTAAAGTGTAGGGAACACTAATTGAGTCCAACTACCACTGATTGCACTTGCATGCATCAGTTTAGGAGCCTCCTAGATCAATCCCTACAAATTAGGAGCCACTGGGAGTGATGATACCAACCTCCATTAGTTAAGTTTAGTTGGTGACTAGTCAGGCTCAGTTAGGATTCAATTACATTCAGTTCTATACAGTTATCGCTAGGATTGCATGGCTTCATGCAGGTGAGGCACATTTACTGACCTACCTCAGTTAGTTAGATTAGACAACACTGAATTAGACACTTGAGTTTGGATTTTGAACTCTAATGAACTTCGATAATGATTAAGACAAGGTCAGTTAACCATTCAGTCAAGTAGAGTCCAATCAATTCGAATTTTCTCACATGCATTCGAATTGCATGTTGCTATTTATCTATTGTACTTCATTTTAATTAATTATCTAATTACTTTTGATTAATGAAAGCATTCACAATTGCAAGCCATTTTTGCACTGTTTCATTATTCAATTGCTGAGTAAATTGTGTGATCTATTTTGTGAGTTGTGTGTTGATCCATAGATCTATGTGCTCAATTTAATACTAAATTTAGCATTGAGTTAGTCAAAATTGATTTCTCACTATGTTCATGTCTTATCACTATTTAAATGCTTATGTGTTCATGTATTATCATTATTTTGAATATTAATATTGTTTAAAAAATTAGCCATAAGTGTTAATACCAAATTCAACATTGAGTTAGTCAAAATTGATTTCTTAATGTGGTCATGTATTATCACTATTTAAGTGTTAATCTATGAATAAAATAATATACCAGTTGTGAACTTCTCAATACAAATAAAAGAATCTACTTGTACAGTTTAGACAACTCTACAAGAACAGAAGAAAAATAATGACCATGCCATTGTAGCCCCACAATTATAATTAGTGTGCATCATTTCATTTATATTACAAACATCCAAAACATCAACAATAAAAAACATAAAATATGAAAATATACCCTCTCATTAACACCTTAGATCCAATAATAGTGGCAGATAAAGATCCTAATAAAAACACATTTGAAATAATTGGGTCAGATTCTGTTTGAATATATAAAAACCATGTGGCATCTCTCCATCAAGAGTAGCATCCACTAACACCATATAAATTTCAGTAGATACTTTAAACATGACAAGGAATAAAATAAATCATATATTTTTAGCTCTATAACACTTTCACGGAACCAATACTCTTAGGATAGAATAAAACCCTAATAACACCAAACGATCCCTAATAATCAAGACTTCTCTAGAATTCAACAGGTCTAAAAAAGAATCCATGATAGAAAGCATGATAAAAGGCAAATTCACAATATAATAATTTATTGTAGCTGTGGATAAATAGCGTGATGCAAGCTTGTATTCTCTGATAAGTTGTATGTGCAACATGCCCCTTCAAGACATGAACTTTCGACAATGGAGATGTTATCTGAATATTAAAATGTTGATAAATAAGCGTAATTCGATGTGTGTGAACCATGAATCGTTGTAGCCTTTATATAGAAAAAAATACCATTGGTTTTCCCTCCAATGCTAGAAATCAAGGGACCAAAGAAGGTATTGCATGAAATTGACTAAAAATACAGGTGAATACAACCATATGCCTAAATTACAAGGACAATGGAGGGAAAAACAACACTTGAGAACCTCCATTACTGAAAGTTAGGGGTGAAGATATGATTTCACTAGATTTTCTCTAGAAATTAGGGGTGAAATATAGACTAGAGAGATATTTTGCTACGGAGAAAATCACATTTTTATTTTTCCTCCTTAATATACAAGAGGCTATTCATTTTGGATTTATTTTTTTCTAATAAATATTGGGTGAATATATTTAGCTGAAAAAATCCTTTCCATATAAGAAAATAGCCCACTAAATTTTTGTAACCCCCTTAATATATCCCTTGGACTATATATAGCCCCTAAAAGTATTCATGCTTCCTCGTAGGTTCTTCTTCTTTGTCTTCTACGTTAGCATGATGCCTTTTTTTATTATTCCTCTTATATCATTCTTTCTATGTTGGAAAATTTATGGCAATGTGTCATAATTTATCACAATGGTAACACTAATAAGAGGATAAATCTTTCCCCTTGTAATCTCCCTTTTTATTATTTTGAAACTTCTTAGGAGGGTAAGACCCCTTATGAGTTTCCTTCTTGAAATTATGTTTTCCTTTTATTCTTACGGTATGAGTAGCTAGAGCATCATCATCATCTCTAAGTGTGCTTCTAGGTTAGCTTATACTCTAGCTTCCTCTTGAGAAATTTCTTCCCATAGGACATCAAATTTTAGGCTTTCCTTCCTATCAGGAATTGTCTGGATGAAAGAGCCCTATGGTCTAGTAAGACCATTGAGAGCAGTCATTACTAGTTCAATTTCATCAATCTTGTCTTTAATTTGTTCTAGTTGTTCTTTGAATTGAGAGACCCTTGTGAAGTGTTCGTGGATGGATTCACCCTTTCTCATCTTTGTACTTTTGAGTTGGGCTCTAAATTTTGTCTTCTAGTTGATGTTTCTTAATTCATACATTCCTTATAGGGAATCAAACATCTCCTTAGGTGTATCCTTAGAGGATAATTGAGGAATGAAGTGATCCTTTGTGAGAATTACTTCTCAGTGATATCTAGGAGCCAGAGCAATATTCAGACTCAAACTATTTGACAAAATATGCAAGAGAACAACAAACGAGACTCAAATAGCACATGTGAATGGTGCTAATAATTGGTCATATCATTGCGGTACATCTTGTAGATGTGTATAGGGCATATTTATAATACATTAGGGAAAATTCATGAGTCCTTGGAGGCCATGAGAATGCATACAAGTGTCAGGCTAGGATTTGACCCCTAAACACTCCTAGGTTGACCAATATGATCCCAAACCTAACCAAATAGTCCTGAATCCATGTGTGAACATGTGTGAACATGTAGGAAGCATTCCTGGGTCATAAATGAGTGAAATATAGCATGGGAAAGATCATGGGTGAGTGGGAGAGTCTCTAGGAGCCAAATAAATACCCAAGAAGACCACAAAACAACCCCATTGACACACCAATGCCCCTAGTCAAATATGGAAGTGGTTTGCAATTAACGCAAGTTCCTGGATGACAGAATAATCAACGTAGAGTGCCTCAACTGTCAATTAATGAGCCAAAATTACATATTTTTCTAGTATTGATTAGTATAACCTAAGTTAGAACATACAACATAAGCACAAGGAAAATGATTGTCTTCTAGGTAGATAAACATGGTACTAAGGTAGATTATTTCTCTAACATCATTGATAGAATCAACTATCATCCTCTTGGCTCTAATCATGTCTTTCTTGTACTTTTCCTTTGCGTCATCTTTTTCAGGATCCGAAACAACTTCCTTGATAAAATTTGTAAGATAATTCTCTTCTATAATTAGTCATATTTTGTATTTCTAAGAACATAAGTTTTCTATGCCTTCCAACTTGTCATCAAGCTTAGTGCTTGGAGACATCTTGTGCTGGAGATCAGAAAATGACAAAAAATGAAAATTTCTCGGAAATGAAAATTCTACTCACCAAAATATGTGCTTTACTAAGGTGAGTATGATGGTATAAAAATTTTCTAAAGAGTCCAAGTTCTAATCCTTGAAACTAAACTTGCAAGATCTTGGACTGTAGTTTCTGGTTTTTTGGTTCCAAGACAAACTATCCCTTTACTTTCTGGAGGATATTCCCACTGAAAAACGTTGATCTTGGTGCCAAAAATGCACCTAGGAGGGGCACACTTCCCCATGTCACTTGCAATAAAAAATTCCACTTTATTAGAAAACCCTAATTTCCTTGTCCATAGAAGGATAGAGAGATTTACCTCATGAAAACTACTCCTTTCAGGCTATCTCTGATACCATGTTAATATTTCTATGTTTCCATATCTTAATTCATAGCTTGATTAGAATTTAATAGATTTTCACAATACCAACATAAATAGGATCACTGAAAGAAACACAGTCACAAGGTAGACAACAATTTATCCTCAGAAAACCCTAAAGAGAAAAATCCCAACAAAAAATTCCTCAATATATATTACCAGTATGCAACCCCAATGTCTCATCAAGTGAGAGATGAAACCACAAGAATAAGAACCAAAACACGAGAGACACTAATGCTCCTCCTTCTGTGTCCCTCCTTTTTTCTCTCTATTGTGTAATACAAGTGTGAGTGAGTGTGTATAAATGAGGGAGGGAACCTCCTTATTTATACTAGTTTCTCGAGTTATAGTTTACCTAATTGGGATGACCTATCAAACTTACAAGGTCGACCTACCTTGGTAAAATCACAATAATAATTATATTATTCTTTTTCGGGTACAATGACCCGAATTACAACAGAGGGTTTACCTCATGGATTTTACATGACCTTTTACAATAGTGACATCTCCCGAAGGAGGAATAATAACAATGTAAAGTACAAGTAAAATATTATTCGGAGTTACATTATTTCAAGACATCAAAACATCCTTGATCACACCCTTCATGGGTTTTCTTCTCATTTCCTTTGATAACAAGAAGGCATCTATAACCACAAAATTTAACATGGATTGAGTGGCACTACAAATCACTATAACCAAATTATCCAAATAGTCTCACAAAGAACATAGATAGGAAGTAAACTCATACACTTCATCCTCTTAATATCAACCATTTTCAAATTACTTACCATAGTTTTAAAGGTATTTAAATAATCTTACATGGTGTCACCAAACTCCATCCCAATATTAAACAACTTTTTTCAAAGAAATAACTTGTTTACTACGGATTTTGACTAATACAAATTTCCTATCTTATCCCACAACCTATTTGGACCATGTTCTCTAGAAACATTTAACTACATTGATTTTGAAAGGCTTAATCGAATCATGCATCTCACCTTTCTCTATAGCTTCTCACTTTTCTCTATAGCTTCTCCCATTTTTTTTGACATAGTATTGTGATTTATACCTATATCCACGACAACCTATTGATATGTGTCTACAAGAATATTTCCCATCTTAAGATTTCATAACTTGAAGCTTTGGCCATTGAACTTCTTGATTCATATTATTGAAATTATGGCCATTTTATTTGCACAAGAGTCACTACATAAAGCACCCACTCCGACATAGTTTTATCAAGGAACCAAGATACGATTGCTCTTAATATGATGAGATAAATTTAAGAAAGAAATGCATATGCATTAAGCTAATACCTCACTTTGATACTAGATGAGAATTCAGATAAAACGATGTAAGGAAAAACAATACCTAATAGAATATAAAATGCAACAATAAACAATCAACTCAAATACACATTACCAAAAGATTTACTCTGGAATCTCAAAACAACGAAAATAAACATTCATGAGAGTTTCTTCTCTCTCTATCTCATTCTATTATCTTTTTATGTTTACAATGCAATGTTATAGCATCCAAAACCCTAATCCATAAACCTACATTAGTTTGGAATTCCAATTCCAAGACTAGAATTAGCTTAGAATGAACCAAAAAACCATGGACTTAGAAGAATTGAAAGCAAACAAAAAATAAACCAAAATAAATTATGTCATGGTCATTGCCCCTACCCTGATGTTCCCCCTAGTTGGGTGTTGCTCAACCCCCCACACTCCCCTTTCTTTGGAAGCCTACAAAGCCTACAAATCATGTCCATGAAATTTGGTTCAATCTCTAATCCCATTGTGATTATGGAGAGGGATTTTTTGCACAATACAAGCACAATATTATCCTTCCATTCATTTTATTTGAATGGTATAATAATTGACTCGGGAGATTGATCTATCCTAATTGATGCACTCTAATATGTGTCTTCCATTTGCAAGATTGTATATAACTTATTTAGAATCACTAAGCCTCTGATACCGTGTGAGAGTTTTAACCAATTGATGTAGAAGCTAAATGGAGTAGTAATTTATTTAGCAATTAATAAAGGGGAAGAAGAATGTACTGAAGTAACATAATTTTCAATAACCTAACAAAGAGAGCTCATGAGAGATGAAACTTCAATACAATTATATAGAAAATGGAGAGAAAATTATAGTTAAGATCTAAGAAAAGTAACCTCTATTAATCAAATGAATGCTCAATAGAATGCATCAATGAATGAGTTAGAGAAGTGATTTCTCAATAAGAAGCAAGATTACATATATAAGTAACCAAGCTGTTATCACTCCAGGAAACTCCTGTAGGTTGCAGCTCGAGGATGCCTGGTAACTTAAATGTTTTTATGGTTTTTCTAACTGGATCAAGTCAGGTGACCTGCATGACCTCACACTCTCAAGGCATGCATGAAACTCAATCAAGGATAAGGCTTCTAACTACCAATGTTCAGAGGTTTGATAATATGGTGCAGAGATGGAGAACTTATCATGCTAGCAGATTCATACACAAAACAATTATATATAAATGGCTAATCATAACAAGGAAAGTACTTGTAATTCAAATCATCAACATGCAGATAGGATGACATCTATCAAACATCAAATAACATGAATAAACCTAAACAACACATTCAAGCATAAGCACAAAATAGACAAGAAATGGAAGTTGAACATATGATAGCAAAAGAGCTTATATTAGGTCATGAGAAATATGAGAAGCTTGATAATAGTAATGGTCTACAGGTCCGCGAAGTAGAACCATTTCTTCAAAATAAGTCTTAGCCTTTATAGCCTTTACAAAAATATTCAGATCCTGAAAAATTGGATCTATTTTACTAAAAATAGATAAAATTAATGTTTTTTGCAAAATTAGGTTAGAAACCCTAATTTATCTACTAGTCTATCTAATGCTAACTTTTGTTCACTCATTGAAATTTTTGATGATGGCAGTGAGCACTGAAGTATAGCTTTAACCTATCATTTGATAGATAAGCCACTATTGGTAAAAAAAACAGGTAGGGTTTGTGACCCTTTTCTCCATGGTTGTATCCTCAAAACTGGAACAGACCTCTCCCAATGGTGTTTTCCAACAAATTTTATCTTTATATTTCATCCTTGAGGTAGTTATACTTTCCAAAACTAGTTCTATGTGCCAAAACATCTTTTTGCACCCTTTTTTGCTTTCGGTGGTTAAGGAGGCAGAATCCTGGGTCTGTTAGCTGCCGAAAGCTCTGCTTTCGGTGGCTAATGAATAGTTGTTTTGTTCGCCTAAGCCACCAAAAGCTCTGTTTTCTGAAAATTTTTATTTAGCCTTTAAATCACACTTTTACACTTTACTCATGTCCTTCTGGTACTTTTTCAACTTGCATAAGATTTGGAATATAAAAAATATCATGGGCTACCTCCGGATTCTGAAGGCTAATAGCTGTCTTTGCTAGGGTTTCCAGCACAAGGTGTGTTCTAGGGTTTGAATCTTTCTTCTGCATCCTTGACCTTCCTATCATCTTGTAGAGCCTGGAGTTATCCTTCATCAATCTCATATTTCTTCAACCTGTATAACAACATCATTATGGAATGCCTTCGGATCCTGCAAGCTTACTGCTACCTCTGCTAGGGTTTTATTGTACATGGTTTAGGAGGCTTTGCACATGGTTTTCTAACCATGTGCAAGGCCTCCTAAACAACCCATGGTTTTATTGTACATGGTTTAGAAGGGCCTTGCAAATGGTTTTAAGACCATGTGTAAGGCCTCCTAAACAACCCATGGTTGTAGGAGGATCTTGCATATGGTTTTAAAACCATGTGTGGGGAAATGATGCAATGTTCGTTCCTAACAAAATAAAAAATAATAATAAATATTATATGCTGGCCATAAATAATATTAAATATTAATAAGAAAAATATTATATGTGGACCTTAAATAAAAAGATGTGTCTTTTGGTTTGAATCAAATCAATGGATATATAAGAAGAGGTTTGCACCTCGAGAGATTTGATCCATCTCAGTGCTTGATAGAGCCTAGGATTTGGATCTACGCTGGGCTATCTCTAGATTCTGAAGGCTAATAGCTGCCTCTGCTAGGGTTTACAATGCAAGGTGTGTTCTAGAGTTTGAATCTTTCTTCTGCACCCTTGACCTTCCTATCATCTTGTAGAGCCTGGAGTTATCCTTCATCAATCTCATATTTCTTCAACCTGTATAACAACATCATTATGGGCTGCCTCCGGATCCTCAAGCTTACTGCTACCTCTATTAGGGTTTCCAGTGCAAGATGTATTTTAGGGTTAGGGTTTGGATTTTCCTTATAAGACCTCTAGTTCATGTATTTTCCCTAATATCTGGTTGATTCTATGGGACCTAGGTTTGATCTTTGAACTCTTCAACATTTGCAGCAAATATTCATGGACTGATAGATGAGGTCGAAAATGCCACCTAGAGGACTGACACGTCATCTTTTGCCCTAAAAATTTGGCCAAACTGCAGAAAACTAGGGCTCAGAGATGGATTTGGTCCTTCAAATCTGTGAGACTTGTGTATAAACCAAAAGAGGTTTTTGTATATTGGTTTGTTGTGAGAAAAATCATCTCTGATTTGTTTGGAATTTGTTTTAATTTGCTCGGGATCTGTATTTCAAAAACATGTGTCAAACAAGAAATTCTGAGATCCAAAAATTAGGTTCTTAGATATGGATTCGATTCTCCCAATATGCAATACCTGTAGGAAAACTGAGAGAGGTTATTGTTCTATGACCAGTTAGGAACAAAAACCTCCACGAGTTTTGCAAAGTGATTCCCCAATCGCTCAGAATCACCGTTTTAAAAAAATTCCTTTTCACAGTAAAACACCACTTTCGGTGGCTTGGAGTGCCCTGAATTTTTGGTCTTAGCTATCGAAAGTAGGGATTTCAATGGATAATGAACCATTGGTACGTTCTCCTAAGCCACTGAAAGTCCGTTTTCAAAAAACGTGATCAATAGGCTTTCGGTGGTTAACGTGGTCTTGAGCCGAAGCTGGCTTTTCGATGGCTAATGAATTGTCGAAAAGTTCACCTAAGCCACTGAAAGCTAAACTTTCAAATTTTCTCAAAAAACAGAGCACCAGCTATTCAAACTTTTTTAATCACATATAAAATCTCATAATGCATCTTGAAATCCTCATCATTGTGCAAAAATTAATTTTTTTAGTTTGACTGAGTGAAAACTAATTTATTTAGGAGATAACACAAGCTTTGCTTAATTACATGCTTAAAATTTAGTTAAATCTAAAATAAATCACCATGGATTGAAAAATGTACCCTAGTGAGGGAGTTATGATCACCATGTAAGTGTTGTTAGAGTATAACTAGGTCCATAACTCACAAGTGAAGGGATTTTGTGTCAATATTAGACAAGTGCACCCTCCTTGGCAAGTAAACTAGGCCATGCAAGTTTCATCACGGGAAACTAGTAGTGGAACTACCTCATGTGGTAGTTAACTCACTCTTGCACGAGCAACCAATGCTTAACTCAAGATGCATGTGAAACTTAAGTGTAACTTGACCTAAATAGCCAACTACGAGGCACTACGAAGTTGACTAGGCCAAAACTATTATTTGAAGAGAACAAGACCCTAAAACGAAGGAATGCCTACATTAAGGGTGCCTTTTACCCTAAGAAGGGGGGGTTGACCTAGCCAGTGCACTACAAATGCTAAACTAAGGAGTGAAAATAAGGAGGAGAACTACAGTAGGATCACTATAGTCCTCTAGAAATGCAAAATAGATACAAAATGACTATGCATGTACACCAAGATATTCAATTTTGTACAATAAGTTTCATTCACAAATGATTTTAAACTAGGGTAGTCCAAATCCTAGGCTCTATCAAGCGCCGAGATGGATCAAATCTCTCGAGGTGCAAACCTCTTCTTAGATATCCATTGATTTGATTCAAACCAAAGGACACATCTTTTTATTTAAGGTCCACATATAATATTTTTATTATTAATATTTTTTATTATTTATGGCCAACATATAATATTTTTTATTATTTTTTATTTTGTTAGGAACGAACATTGCATCATTTCTCCACACATGGTTTTAAAACCATATGCAAGACCCTCCTACAACCATGGGTTGTTTAGGAGGCCTTGCACATGGTTGCCACAAAAACAATCTAATATGGGGGAGATGTTGGAATCTTCCTACCTAACAAAACAATAAAAAAGTAGAAAAATTAATTATTCATAAAAAAAAATATGTGGGTCAAGGAAAAAACACAAAATTGAATTATCGTCAAAAAAATGTTGCCCTTGCACATGGTTTTAAAACCATGTGCAAAAGATTCTAAACAACCCATGGTTTTATTGTGCATGGTTTAGGAAGCTTTGCACATGGTTAGAAACCATGTGCAAAGCCTCTCATTTTAGTTATATATATGACATTCACATAAGCTGAGATTATTGGAGGTCTGAACTACAAAAGTTTGACTTCTTTTTGCAGCGAATTTTAGCCGGTTCTTCTTTTTCTGCGAAGTTTAGCAAGTTCGTCTTTTTTGTTTGTGTGCACAGACAATGTGAGCACAAAGTAGTACAGAGCACTTCAGGTAAGGCGAATATTTTTTTAGTTTTTTTTTAACCCAGCAGCAATGTGCTGTATCTTTCCGATGACGGCAGCGGAATGTGCTATATCTTTTTGATAATGGCAGCATACCATGTTTCAGGTTGAATAGTTTTTTATTTTTTCTACATAGCCATCTTTTTTTAGCGGTCTTTTAAGCATTGCTCTCTATTGGTGGCATACTATGTTGCAGGCATTAAGTTTACCCTAATCATTATTAGGGCTAGGTTAAAACCTAGGTGGCTGAAGGTGGAAACGTTTCCAGATAAAGGAAAACCATACACAAAGCAAGATTGTGGGGTTTAACTTTTGTGGTTCTTAAGTAGAAACATATCTGAAATGGCATATCAACCATGCATAATTATTGATTCTAACGCTAATGTTGTTGGAACTAGTTCAAACACCAACATGGCGATGGTGTCACAACAAATCCAATATCAATATGCTGTTGCGCCATCACAAGCAGCTAGATATCCTCACTATCCATATGCTGTTGCGCCATCACAAGCAGCTAGATATCCTCACTATCCATATGCTGCGCCACCACAAACAGCTGGATATCCTCACTATCCATATGATGCAGGTGGATATCCTAACTATCCATATGCTGGGCCACCACAAGATGCCGGAGCTCTATATGCTACAGCACCACAAGAAGCTGGAATTCCTCACTATCCATATGCTTCTGCGCCACCACAAGCAGCTGGATATCCTCACTATCCGTATGCTGCGCCACCACAAGAAGCTGGAAATCCTCACTATCCAGATGCTGCTGCACCACCACAAGATGCTGGAGCTCCATATGTAAATGTGGTTGTGAATATCAATCCAAATCCTCACTACACTAACCAGGGCCATAATAATAATTATTATGACCACCCAGAGGCTTATCGATTTCAACTAGCGACACCTGCACAGCCACGACACCAGTATTATCATCAACAACTACAATTACAACAAGCACAAGCACAAGCACAACCAGAGAGACTTGAAATAATGCAAGGCCAAAGATCCCCAAGTGGAAGAGGGAGTGGGTCGAGGGGCGCTGGGGTTGCCCAGGATGAGTACAATCTTCCAGGATTTATCACTCGATATGCCAACGCCAAATTTTTCGTTATTAAATCTTCCAGTAAGGAGAACATCCTTAGCAGTATTATACATGGAGTGTGGGCAAGCACTTACGGGGGGAAATCGAAAGTTAAATGCAGCTTACGCTGAAGCTGCCTCGGGAGAGCAAACGGTCCAAGGAGGCACACATAGGGCTTCTAGTCCTAACTGCCCTATATTCTTACTTTTTTCGGTTAGTTCTTCAATATTTCTTATAGCTGAACTGATCTGTTCTTTCAATTCCCTTTCAATTTCAATTTCATGTCATTTCAATACTGGTGGAGAATTCATTTAATTGGAATGAATACCCTTAT